>JARQOC010000001.1:258777910-258827802 GCA_033576535.1 Allobates femoralis | reverse complement strand
TATATACATATTATATTTATATATATATATATATACATATTATATATATATATATATATATATCTACTATATAATTGCCGTAGGCATTTTCGTGTCGGCCCCCGAAATCGCCGTGGCTATGTCACTATTGTGACGTCACCACGGCGAAGCATTGGCCGCGTAGCGGCCAATGCGAGTCGTTAGCTGCGCGAGCAATGGCCGCGAGGCCATTGCGAGTCGCTAGCTTTGTGCGAGCAATGGCCGCGAAGCGGCCATTGCGAGTCGCTGGCCGAAAATAGAACCAGAGGCTCGGCCACAAAGCTAGCGATTTCCCGCTCAGGTAGCGAGTCGCTAGCCTCAGCGGGAAATCGCTAACTTTGTGGGCCGAGCCTCTGGTTCTATTTTCGGCCAGCGACTCGCAATGCCCGCTTCCAATTCACTTAAAATAACAAATAATAAATAAATTTAATAATAATAAAAATAGTAAAAAAAAAAATATAAATAAATAATAAAATAAAAAATAATAATAACAAAAAAAATATATATATATTAAATTAAGATATTAATTACATTAACTAATTAAAATATAAGTATTGGACCCCCCAAAAAAAGTATTGGACCCCCCCCCAAAAGTATTGGACCTCCCCCCAAAAGTATTGGACCCCCCCCAAAAGTATTGGACCCCCCAAAAAAAGTATTGGACCCCCCAAAAAAAGTATTGGACCCCCCCCCCAAAAGTATTGGACCCCCCAAAAAAAGTATTGGACCCCCCAAAAAAAGTATTGGACCCCCCAAAAAAAGTATTGGACCCCCCAAAAAAAGTATTGGACCCCCCAAAAAAAGTATTGGACCCCCAAAAAGTATTGGACCCCCCAAAAAAAAGTATTGGACCTCCCCCCAAAAGTATTGGACCCCACAAAAAAAGTATTGGACCCCCCAAAAAAAGTATTGGACCCCCCCAAAAAAAGTATTGGACCCCCCAAAAAAAGTATTGGACCCCCCCCCCCCCAAAAGTATTGGACCCCCCAAAAAAAGTATTGGACCCCCCCCCCCAAAAGTATTGGACCCCCAAAAAAAAGTATTGGACCCCCCCAAAAAAAGTATTGGACCCCCCAAAAAAAGTATTGGACCCCCCCCCCAAAAGTATTGGACCCCCCAAAAAAAGTATTGGACCCCCCAAAAAAAGTATTGGAACCCCCCCCAAAAGTATTGGACACCCCAAAAAAAAGTATTGGACACCCCAAAAAAAGTATTGGACACCCCAAAAAAAGTATTGGACCCCCCCCCTCCAAAGTATTGGACCCCCCAAAAAAAGTATTGGACCCCCCAAAAAAAGTATTGGACCCCCAAAAAAGTATTGGACCCCCCAAAAAAAGTATTGGACCCCCCCCAAAAAGTATTGGACCCCCCAAAAAAGTATTGGACCCCCAAAAAAAGTATTGGAACCCCCCCAAAAGTATTGCACCCCCCAAAAAAAGTATTGGACCCCCCCAAAAAAGTATTGGACCCCCCAAAAAAAGTATTGGACCCCCCAAAAAAAGTATTGGACCCCCCCCAAAAGTATTGGACCCCCCAAAAAAAGTATATTGCCCCCCCCCAAAAGTATTGGACCCCCCAAAAAAAGTATTGGACCTCCCCCAAAAGTATTGGACCCCACAAAAAAAGTATTGGACCCCCCAAAAAAGTATTGGACCCCCCAAAAAAAAGTATTGGCCCCCCCCCAAAAAAAGTATTGGACCCCCCAAAACAAGTATTGGACCCCCCAAAAGTATTGGACCCCCCAAAAAAAGTATTGGACCCCCCCAAAAGTATTGGACCCCCCCCAAAAGTATTGGACCCCCCAAAAAAAGTATTGGACCCCCCAAAAAAAGTATTGGAACCCCCCAAAAGTATTGGACCCCCCAAAAAAAGTATTGGACCCCCAAAAAAGTATTGGACCCCCTAAAAAAAGTATTGGACCCCCCCAAAAGTATTGGACCCCCCAAAAAAAGTATTGGACCCCCCCCAAAAAGTATTGGACCCCCCCCAAAAAAGTATTGGACCCCCCAAAAAAAGTATTGGACCCCCAAAAAAAGTATTGGAACCCCCCCCAAAAGTATTGGACCCCCCAAAAAAAGTATTGGACCCCCCCAAAAAAGTATTGGACCCCCCAAAAAAAGTATTGGACCCCCCAAAAAAAAGTATTGGAACCCCCCCCAAAAGTATTGGACCCCCCAAAAAAAGTATTGGACCCCCCAAAAAAGTATTGGACCCCCCCTAAAAAGTATTGGACCCCCCCAAAAAAGTATTGGACCCCCCCAAAAAAAGTATTGGACCCCCCCAAAAAAGTATTGGAACCCCAAAAGTTTCCCCCCCCCAAAAGTATTGGACACCCCCAAAAAAAGTATTGGACCCCCCAAAAAAGTATTGGACCCCCCAAAAAAAGTATTGGACCCCCCAAAAAAAGTATTGGACCCCCCCCCAAAAGTATTGGACCCCCCAAAAAAAAGTATTGGACCCCCCAAAAAAAGTATTGGACCCCCCCCCCCTCCAAAGTATTGGACCCCCCAAAAAAAGTATTGGACCCCCCAAAAAAAGTATTGGACCCCCAAAAAAGTATTGGACCCCCCAAAAAAAGTATTGGACCCCCCCCCCCCAAAAGTATTGGACCCCCCCAAAAAAGTATTGGACCCCCCAAAAAAAGTATTGGACCCCCCAAAAAAGTATTGGACCCCCCCAAAAAAAGTATTGGAACCCCCCCAAAAGTATTGGACCCCCCAAAAAAAGTATTGGACCCCCCCAAAAAAGTATTGGACCCCCCCAAAAAAGTATTGGACCCCCCCAAAAAGTATTGGACCCCCCAAAAAAAGTATTGGACCCCCCCCCAAAAAAGTATTGGACCCCCCCAAAAAAGTACTCAGACCAGCTATAACTATTATAAGCAAATGTATGCACGTTCTAGAATCCCGATGCATTTGCATCGGGCTCACAGCTAGTATATATATATAATGTGTTATTTGTATTTACTGCTGAACAGCAATTTAAATATATGAGACCCAGCATGTATTAATTTATCAATTTGTAATAGTAAAGTAGCCCCAAGCATTCACCTTCAAAGACAGAAGAGACAGTAGTGTGACACAGATCAGCCATACTATAAAAGTCACTGAGGTAAAGTGTTTAACACTGTCTCATTACAATGGCTCCAGTCAGTGGTGCACCCAAGGGGGGGGCCTACGTGTCTGGACACACCCCTTGGACGGCCCTGAGAAGCCGCAGCCGCACTACAGTTAAAAAAAAAAAAAATATGCTCACCTCCCCCCGAGCCCCCGCCGTCTCCCGCCGTCTTCCTGCAGGCTCCCGGTGGCTCCGGCAGGCTCCCGGTGTCTGCAGAGGTCTTCTACTGCAGTAGTACTGCAGGACCTGTGGTGATGTCACAGTCACGTGACACCAGGTTACTCCATGGTAACCTGCGGTCACGTGACTGTGACATCACCGCAGGTCCTATACTGCAGTAGAAGACCTCTGCAAACACTTTGAGCCTGCGGGAGCCACCGGGAGCCTGCAGGAAGAAGACGGCGGGCCCCTCCACCACACAGAGCCGCTTATCTCATCAACCCTCCACCACACAGAGCCGCTTATCTCCTCAACCCACCACCACACAGAGCCGCTTATCTCCTCAACCCTCCACCACAGAGTCGCTTATCTCCTCACCCCTCCACCACACAGACGCTTATCTCCTCACCCCTCCACCACACAGAGCCGCTTATCTCCTCACCCCTCCATCGCACAGACGCTTATCTCCTCACCCCTCCACCACACAGACGCTTATCTCCTCACCCCTCCACACAGAGCCGCTTATCTTCTCACCCCTCCACCGCACAGACACTTATCTCCTCACCCCTCCACTGCACAGAGCCGCTTATCTCCTCACCCCTCCACCGCACAGACGCTTATCTCCTCACCCCTCCACCGCACAGAGCCGCTTATCTCCTCACCCCTCCACCGCACAGATGCTTATCTCCTCACCCCTCCACCACACGGAGCCGCTTATCTCCTCACCCCTCCACAGTCAATAGGCACAGGAGATAATCAGGGCACTTAGCGGTCCTATCAGTCAATATCAGGGACTCTTCCCAGCAGGCAAGTTCCCCTTTGGTGGTGACCAGCCAAAGCAACAGATAATAAGACGAACTTCTTTGAAGGAAAGGCGGCACTCACCAAAGTAAAGCAGATGGTCCTTTTATTCCATGGTTACATAGACAAACAAGATGCAGGGAGGTGGCCACACGGGACCGCCGGACGACGACGCCGTTTCGCGACTTTCTATCGCTTCTACGGGTCCAGATATGTGGGAGTGAGCAAGCCTCCATGCTAAATACATGTGGCTTCATACATCACTTCCGCTGGCTACCTCCATTTTTGAAGTAGCCAACTTTAACAGACATTGTCAAAGACATCGTGCACAAACAAACAAAACACAATAAAAGCAAACAGAACTTACATAAAAGTAATTTGCAGACACTTGCAACAAGACCCGAAATGGGACTAGCTCCGGATATTTCCACGGCACCCGCTCCTTCTATGGCATATAGGATCCAATCTATACCGCGGTTTCGTCGCTCGACACACTCCGGCTGGATGGAGGCGTGGCTACGGCGAGACCAGCTCTAAGCCAATCGCCACTAATCTCGACATACCAGACCGAAGTAGAGGAGCGCCGACCCGGCAAATCAACCTACTCCATTAAACATAGCAGAAAAAGCGAGTGCCATGTAGAGATAGCACTGCCTAAAGCATGGCGCTCGCCCTGCAAGATGGTTGCGCTTAGTGTATGAAGAGGTACACAAACATCCACACACAATACATAAAAAGGGGGGGAAGTTTTTTATATATATATATATATATATATATATATATATCTCTAATTAACCTCTTCATTACTGCCAGTATGTGGCTCCAAATAGCGCAACCATATATGTCTATACAAATATATAGAAGAAGGAAGCCATAACACCGGAACGACGTGACTAGGGAATATTCGTATCTAGAAAAAAAGCCGTAGCATTTATATAGAATTCATGAAGCTTAGGACGCTAAAATACACCAAGTATTCTACACTGTGGTCATATATACTCTTACATAAGCAATCAAGTAAGGAATAGTAGGTAACACTAAAAATGACCCGAAACATGCAGGCATTCCTGAAGACCAATAAGGGATAAATATACATGATTAAACCGAACAACCAAAGGCATGGAGGGAATTCAGGTTACAAAAACACTGCAAGATCCAACTTATCATTCAGCCCTAAGGCTCCTTGGGCATCTGTTTCAAGGATCCATCTCGCTTCCTCTCTTAGCAGTTGCCTATGGGTGTTCCCCCCTCTTTCATTTTTACTGACCTTCAGAACACAAGCGAAACGCAATAACTCAGAGTTCCCTCCATGCGATTCCCGCATGTGTTCGATGAGTCTTGGGGACCCCTTTCCGGATTGAATGGAGTTGAAATGCTCTCGAAATCGATGGAATACGGGGCGTATGGTTTTCCCTAAATAAAACCTATTACAGGGACAAAAAAATCACGTACACCACCCAACTGCTCCTACAAAAGGCAGGCACCACATGATCAGTGCCCCCAATCCTCATGCATGGCCCAGCCAGATAGTACCTACACCAGTTACATTGGAGACATTTATAATTGCCCTTAACCGGAAGAGAAGACAGCCACGTGCTTTTGGTGGATAATGTTTTCAACCGTTTTTTTCACTAACATATCCGCCAAGTTCTTACACTGCCTGTACGTCACCACCGATTTGGGAGTACCAGCTATAGCAAGATCTCTATCCATAGCTATCACATGCCAATGGCGTTTGATAGCAGCCATTATTGTATTAAACATTGGGCCATGTCTAAAACTAAAATAGAACCTTCTGTCACGAGTGACAGCTGCAGCCCTTGTTGTACCCTCACTTTGTGTCACGGTGGCGGTGGCCCTGTGCCTAGCCTGTTCTAAAACTTGTTTCGGGTAGCCGCGATGGAGTAAGTTCCGCTCTAAATCATCCGCCTGTGATTGCCAACCCGTCTCTGTATTATTGATCCTGTTAAGTCTCAAAAACTGACTATAAGGCAACCCCACTTTCGTATGCAGGGGGTGTGCACTCCTGTAGTGAAGCAGGGAAATTGGTCGCCGTCGCCTTTTTATGGACAGATCTCACCAGAGAACCTTCATGTATCTCTAGTTTTACATCCAAAAATTCTAATTTTAAACCCCCGAATACAGCTGTAAAAAGCATATTGTAGGTATTGATGTCATTTAGATATGCAATAAACTTATGGAATATTTCCTCATTCCCATCCCACACCATCAACACATCATCTACGTACCGCACGTAGTGCTTGATGTGTCTCAGGTAGGGATTGGTAGATGAAATGATACAGTTCTCCTCGAAAGCCGCTAAAAATAAATTAGCAAATGTGCACGCGACCGGCGTGCCCATGGCTGTTCCGGTCAACTGTGCAAACCACTGTCCTAAAAAGGTAAAGGCGTTGTGTTGTAGTATAAAGGCTAGGGATTCGCATACAGAATTTACAACTAGAGGGTCTATTTTTTGTCTTTCCAACAAAGATCTAATTACCTGTACTCCCAAATCCTGCGGTATACGAGTATAGAGGCTTTCAATATCTATAGAAACCAACTGATGGCCAACCTCCTGCCATTCTATCTGGTCCACTCTCTTCAACAGATCGCCAGTATCCTTCACCAAACATGGCAGATTTGCCAAGGAGGGATGAAGGAACCAGTCGATATATTTGGAAAGCGGCTCAGTCAGAGACCCGATAGCGGAGACAATAGGCCTCCCTGGGGGGGCAGTAGTGCTCTTATGCACTTTTGGGAGATAAAACCAGTGCGGCTAATAGGGAATTCAGGAAACAATTTTTCAGCTTGCTTTTTGGAGATTACATTACACTCAACGTACTTACGTAATAAGGACCTTAATTTATTTTTATAGCCTTCTGTAGGGTCACATTTAACGGGTGAATATGTGGCTACATTCTTTAACTGCCGTTCTGCTTCGGCCACATACGCTTCCCTATCTAACAGCACAATGCTGCCCCCTTTATCTGCCTTCCGAAAGATGACATCCCGCCACCCCTTCATTTGTGAGAGCGCCCTATTCTCAGATTCAGAGAGATTTTTGTGCGGCCTGGGGTAGATCAAAGCCTTGACATCCCGATCCACTAATTCTGCGAAAAGATCAATGTTGTTCCCTGGTGCAACAGGTGGCATAAACGTAGAGCTCAGGCCACCAGCGAAAAATGGCCTACCAGGTTCAGTGACGGGGCCAACAACATCACCTCCCCCCCCAGACGTTTCAGACTCGCTCAGGCTCAGCAGGGTCTGCGCGTCTGAGAGTAGAGAAGGATGCGTCGCGTCCGATGCAAAGAAACCGAGCGGACCAATTTGTACCGTGCTTAATGTGATTTTACTGACATCATTGGGTTTATTAATGTTTTGAGAACATTTTTTAGACTCAAAGTGTTTAAACAAGTGCAACTTCCGTATGGACTTAAATAAATCCTCCCGGAACTCCGGGTAGTCAAATCGATCTTCAATGCAAAAGTTCAGGCCCTTCTGTAGTACAGATTCCATGTCCATAGTCAGAGTCTTTTTAGACAAATTGTAGATTTTTAACTGATAGGGTTCTAATTCCTCCATGAGACCTGCTTTCGTTTCCCTGGGGGAGGCAAAAGCACGTCGTCGTCTCCGTCCTCCTCTCCGTACTCGCGGCCTAAAGGGGCAGGCTTTTCTTGGACGACTGCTGGAGACTTGTCACCTGCACTCACATAGCCCTCATTATCACTACTCCCCACACCATCCTCTTCTTCAGTGTCACCAAGATCGATACTTTCCTTACGTCCCCTATTGTTCTTATTGCCTCTCTTTTTATTCTTATTTTTATTTTTATAGCCACTATTGGGTATGTCGGTTGGTTGCTTATGGGTCAATTTATTAGGAGTCTTTGGCTTCCCAAGCTTCCTAGGACCAACAGGATATGGGCTTTTCTTTCTAGGGGTACCATCTGTCTTTCCCCATGTAAAGATCCTGCCCTCGTCGTAATCGACTTTATCCCGTATAAATTTTTCTCTTTTCGAGTTCTTAATAGCCTCCTGTAAGGGAATCAGTTTCAAGTCCAATTTTTTCAGGAATTTCACCCATTTCTCCTTTTTGCACCTGGACTCCATTTCATGCCTAAGAGAAATCAATTCTTTAGTGACCCTTTGGTGCTCCGACTCATTTTGTTACAAAACTAGGCATAGGAACTGTTTTGATGATTCAAGTTGTATCAGCTCCCATTTTTTGACAAAATCTTTTTCAATAGTGTTAGAGGCCATGCTCTTAATCACCCGAAGACCTCTAGGGACGCGATCACAGGCTACATAAGATCTTAGCGACATCACCGTCCAGAACAGCCTCAATTCTTTTTCGGCTAAGGTGGTTATCTTTTGCTCCAAGTGTCTCTCCGTCATTACAGAGACAATGTCCTGGTCGTTGCAGATGGTAAAAAACTCCTCCGCGTCCTCCCTTCCTGCAAATAAACCTTGTTTGACAGGACCTCCTGGGGAACTGCCACTAGCAGCAGATTCCTGCTCCATGACAACAGCAAACACCAGGTAAAGGTGTAATCCCGTATAGACAAACGCTGTACTCACTGTAGGCAAATAGTCCAAAGTCAATAGGCACAAGAGATAATCAGGGCACTTAGCGGTCCTATCAGTCAATATCAGGGACTTTTCCCAGCAGGCAAGTTCCCCTTTGGTGGTGACCAGCCAAAGCAACAGATAATAAGACGAACTTCTTTGAAGGAAAGGCGGCACTCACCAAAGTAAAGACCCCACTTCTTACCCCGACATAAAAAAGCCAAGCTGGAGTTTGCCAAAACTTACCTGAGAAAGCCTAAAATGTTTTGGAAGAATATTCTCTCTTTTTGGGCAAAGGCATCAACATAGAGTTTACAGGAGAAAAAAAGAGGCATTCAAAGAAAAGAACACGGTCCCTACAGTCAAACATGGCGGAGGTTCCCTGATGTTTTGGGGTTGCTTTGCTGCCTCTAGCACTGGACTGCTTGACCATGTGCATGGCATTATGAAGTCTGAAGGCTACGAACAAATTTTGCAGCATAATGTAGGGCCCAATGTGAGAAAGCTGGGTCTCCCTCAGAGGTCATGGGTCTTCCAGCAGGACAATGACCCAAAACACACTTCAAAAAGCACTAGAAAATGGTTTGAGAGAAAGCACTGGAGACTTCTAAGGTGACCAGCAATGAGTCCACACCTGAATGCCACAGAACACCTGTGGAGAGATCTAAAAATAGCAGTTTGGAGAAGGCACCCTTCAAATATCAGGGACCTGGAGCAGTTTGCCAAAGAAGAATGGTCTAAAATTCCAGCAGAGCATTGTAAGAAACTCATTGATGGTTAACGGAAATGGTTGATCGCAGTTATTTTGGCTAAAGGTTGAGCAACCAAGTATTAGGCTGAGGGTGCCAATACTTTTGTCTGGCCCATTTTTGGAGTTTTGTGTGAAATGATCAATGTTTTGCTTTTTGCTTCATTCTCTTTTGCGTTTTTTTCATTGAAGACAAATTAAATGAAGATAATAATACCAAAGAATTTGTGATTGCAATCATTTTCAGGAAGAAACTGAGTATTATCTGACAGAATTACAGGCGTGTCAATACTTTTGGCCAACACGGTACACCTCATACACACATAGCTCTGCTCATCTCGTACACACTCGGCTCCGCTCTGTACACCTCGTACAGACACAGCTATGCTCTGTACACCTCATACAGACACGGCTCCAGTCCATACACCTCATAAAGACATGGCTCGGCTCCGTACACCTCATACAGACACGGTTCCGCTCCAGACACCTCATACAGAGACGGCTCCGCTCCATACGCCCATGGCTCCGCTCCGTACACCTCATACACACATGGCTCCACTCCATACACCTCGTGCAGACACAGCTCAGCTCCGCACACCTCGTACAGACACGGCTCCAGTCCATACACCTCATACAGACATGGCTCCACTCCGTACACCTCATACAAACACAGCTCTGCTCCGTACCCCCGTGGCTTTGCGCCGTACACCTCATACACACATGGCTCTGCTCCGCACACCTAGTAAACACTCGGCTCCACTCCGTACACCTCGTACAGACACAGCTCCGCTCCAGACACCTCATACAGACACAGCTCCACTCTGTACGCCTGCGGCTCCGCTCTGTATGCCCCATATACGCGGCTCCACCCCGTACACCTCATGCAGACGCAGCTCTGCTCCGAGCGCCATGTACCCATGCGGCTCCGCTCCATACACCTCATACAGACACGGCAGGCACTAGTCTCAGCCGACCTGCTGCGTTGTATGATGGGGCAGCCCATAGTCTGTGCTGTCAGTACTAAACCGCACTAAAATGCATCAAATAAATTGCAAAAAGCAAATAAAATGCAGCAAAAATGCAATAATCAGAAGATTAATATTAATAAGGGCATCTGAATGTCCGTTACTTGTAAATGGGTGTGGTTTGGGTATAGTTAGGGGCGTGGCTAAAATTTGTGGGTGGCATTTTTTGTCCTTCTTTCTATTCTTCTAAAGTTGGGAGGTATGTCACTGCTGAGATTACAGCCAGGGCTGCTGGAAACAAATGTTAGTTCTCCAGCATTTCTGTATAAAGCATTTCTGCATATGCCAAACTACAACTCCCAGAATGCAATGTACACCGATACAAACAACACCTATCACCGCAGCACAGTAGGGGAGCTCAACTTGCTGCCTGCAGGGAGCTGTACCATCTCGGCTGCTGTACCATCGCCTTCTGAAGGTCTGATGCTGCGCTGGTGCCATCACCAGAATCTGCGGGTGGTGTCACGATAAACTTAAAAACTTTTATTTCCACATCAACTACCCCTTTTTAGTTGACCACCAGGGCCACGGGTCTGGGCCGCACACCAGTGACATCCCTACCGCAGCAGAGGGCCCAGATACCTGAGTCCCCATACCCTAGGCTAGTCGCTTGGTGTTTTAAAGATTTGGAGACTTTTCACTCGGCTTTTCCTCCAAAAACACCTTGAAAATCTTCTGTGTCACATAACCTAAGGGTTTGTTCACATGCTGCATTTTTACAGTGTTTTAACCCCGGAAGAAATGCAACATTTAAGGCCACGTGTACACAATGAGTATTTAGTGAGTTTTTTACCTCAGGATTTGTAGCCAAATCCAGAAGTGGAACAATCAGAGGAAAAATACAATATAAACACACTACCACTTCTGTATTTATCACCCACTCCTGGTTTTGGCTTCAAATCCTGAGGTAAAAAACTCACCAAATACTCAACATGTGCACGGGGCCTAACATGGAATATTTATCTGAATAAGACTATGTTGAATATTTGGTGAGTTTTTACCTCATTATTTGTAGCCAAAACCAGGAGTGGGTGATAAATACAGAAGCGGTGACACGTTTCTATTATACTTTTCCTCCGATTGTTCCACTCCTGGTTTTGACTACAAATACTGAGGTAAAAATACCAAATACTCAACGTGTGTATATGGCCTTACAGTAGCTGAAATTTCTGAAATCTCATCTCAATTCATTGCAGCAATTGTCACCTGTTTATATTATTGGAAATAAATTAAAGTAAAAATGAACTAAAAGCTGCATATTTTATGCAACATCTATTCAACAATGAGATAAATCTGCTGCAAACACTACACGTGCTCATGGCCTATTGCAGCCTCTTTAGGGAAAATCAAATGAGGCAACAAGGCACACATTATTCAATAAGACATATACCTAAATAAAGAAAGACTCTTCAGAATGTTGTGGGCTAAAAACAATTGGTGGTACTTTATTAAGGTTCTTCACATGAAAATTTAACCATTCAGATAATTTATCCACAAATGAATATAATAAATAACCAACCATTCATATTAAAACTATTAAAAACGGTCCACCCAGGAACCCTGGGCAACTCATTAGTCTTAGTCTCGCAGAAGCGAGGACCCCCCCCACACCAAAAACGCAGACATACCTCAACAACGTTCTAACGGCCCACATTAAATATATCGAGTCCGATCTCAGAGAGATGGACTAAATCAACCCTATAAAACCCTGGAACACCACCCTCCAAATCCAAATGGCGATATGAGAACCCTCCTAGCGAGGGTAAAAATCTTGCAATTTCCCAATTAATTTTCTAACGTATTTTTTCTATGAACATCAGGCCTTCAGACTGCCATACCAGCCTAGAGATGATCTCAGAAAAAATAACCAGTGCATTTGGAAAGCGACCTCAACTGATATCAAACTGGCAGGTGAAATGATGGAGATTACTCTCGAAACATATCCAGATTTAGAATCGTTCCACTTCGCATCGCAAATACAACCGCTTCCGAGCCTTTCCCCTTGGCAAGTCGTCTCAACTCCGAGAGCCCAAAGTATGTCACGAAAGTCTGCAAAAACGCCTTCGCAGAAAGACCTTGGTGACACTACATGAAACCTGTCGGCTTGTATAGGAGCCTGTTTGCCACTTGGACCTTGCTGCTAGGCTCTTTTCGTATATTTATCCCGTTGCCTGTCTCACTTCGGCATACCAGCAAGTCAAAGGAGTGCTGACAGTTATGTTGATATGTTGGTTTTGCGTAGTATAATATATAGAACTTTCTTTTCTTTTTCACTGCTCTTGTTCTTCCTCCCTCTTCTTGTCTTTCCCCTATACTATTCCATCCGGCTCTGAGAACCCAAGGCCTGATTTTCCGAAAACACCGAGACTCATGTGTCCACCTGGAACCACTACTCCATGGATAACGCAAATAAGGTAATAACCTTTGCATCATTGAATGCACATGGCTTGAACTCGCCAGGCACCCGGCGCCATACTCTACATAGATTCAAACAACAAAAAGTGAGTGTACTCCTGTTACAGGAAACACATTTTAAGGCAGATAAATTACCTAACTTCGACCGCGCAGATTACAACGTATGGTATCACGCGACCACAACACAAACAACATCCAGAGGAACATCGATAGCAATAGCTAGAGGGGTGACGTTTCAAATAAGGGAGACATTAGCGGACCCCAAGGACGTTATATCTTAGTCAAAGGTATGCTAGATGGTACCCTAGTCACTTTATGCAGCCTCTACGCCCCAAACAAAAGGCTTGTGAAATGGTTAACATCAATCTTAAAAAAGATTGATAATTTCAGAGAGGGTGTGCTTGTGATTGGAGGAGATCTTAATGTGGCTTTAGAACCGATTTTGGATACCTTCAGACAGAGAAGTGCACTTTCTTTGAAAGATTTAAATGGGATTAAGACTAATCTTAATTCCTTACAATTAATTGACTCTTGGAGATATTTAAACCCAATGGTCCGCGACTACACATTCTATTCCCATCCGCATAAGTCTTATCATAGAATAGATTATATATTTGTTTCTAGAGCGATATTACCAAATGTTAAAAAATCAATGATCACCCCCAGTGTATACTCTGACCATTCTGCAGTACTTTTGGAGATGACCCTTACAAAAATATATTCTAAAAACAGAACATGGCGTCTTAACGAATCAATATTAGCTAACACTGAGGTCCAGAAACGCATAACCACAGCATTGACACAATACTTTGAACTCAACAACACAAAAGACATTTCTGTACAAACACTGTGGGAGGCACATAAATCGGTGGTCAGGGGAGAACTTATTTCTATATCCTCGCATTATAACAGAAAGAGGCAGCAAGATATTCAAAACCTTTATAATGACATAACTTCGTTAGAATTGGCACATAAAAAAACATTGGATCGACAGACATTTGACATGCTTTCTACAAAGCGACAACAACTTAAAGATATCCTTAATTTGAAAACAGCTAAGCTTTATGCCTCTTGGAAGAACAAAATGTATGTACATGGGGACAAGGCCTCAAAACTCATGATCTCCTTAATACGGAAGAGGCAAGCGCGTACGCGGATTCATTCGATTAAGAATAGCCGAGGGGAGAGATCTGACAATTCTGGACACATAGAACAAGCGTTCTTAGATTATAATAAACACCTCTATGACTTGAGACCGGGTGAGTCTGCGTGCGAAGCTGCGAAAAGACGAACTGACATTAGGAACTTCTTGGATGGATTGCAACTGCCAACACTTACTGACATCCATAAACAACTATTAGTTGCACCCTTCAAATTGGATGAACTCCAGTCCACCTTGTCGAGGTGTCCCATAGGAAAATCTCCAGGTCCAGATGGATTTTCAGCCTCTTACTACAAAACCTTTTCCTCTCTCCTCCTACCCACTTACTCAACTTGTGTAATGCTGTGTTGGAGGGGCAACCGCTCCCTGGTCAGATGTTAGAAGCCAGTATTTCATTAATATACAAAGAGGGAAAGGACCCGGAGCAGTGTAGCAGCTACAGACCGATCTCTTTGTTGAACGTCGATTTAAAGTTGCTTTCTAGCATGATAGCACAAAGAATTGCGATTTTGCTGCCGGGTCTGATCTCTCTCAACCAGACTGGATTTGTCGGGGGAAGAGAGGGAAGGGATAACGTACATAAAATTCTGCACTTGATGCAATATGTGAAACTTCACAATATCCCTTTGGTTCTGCTGGGAATAGACGCGGAGAAAGCCTTTGACAGGGTGGACTGGATCTACTTACAGGAAACTCTGATTAGATTTGGGTTCCCCCGACTTCTGACTAAAGCTGTAATGGCAATGTATGCAAATCCTACAGCACGGATTAGGATCAATGATGCACTGACAGACACATTCACAATTAAAAATGGTACGAGACAGGGGTGCCCATATTTGCCATTACTTTTTGTACTTGTAATGGAACCCCTGTTAAATGCCATACAAGCCCATAAGGACATAGAGGGGATCAGACTCAACAAGTCACATTTTAAGACTGCGGCTTTCACTGATGATCTCTTGATTTTGATGTCTGCACCTCTGCGTGGATTCCCGGCTTTAAGGAATCTGCTTGATCAGTTTGGCCACCTTTCCAACTTTAAAGTGAATGTGTCTAAATCTGAAGCACTAGATTTGAATATACCATCGAAAACACTTTCCAAATTGAAGACTCTATACCCTTCACGTGGCCCTCCCGTTGCATTACATATTTAGGAGTGAAACTGGGGAGAATGGATAAGGACCTATTCCGATTAAATTTTATACCTCTATTTGAAAATGTAATGGTAACTATAAGGACCTGGAAGGACAATTGTTTATCTTGGATGGGAAGGAAGAACTTATTAAAAAGTCTGATCCTCCCTAAGTTCATTTATATGTTTCAAATGCTTCCCACAGCAATACCGATAACATATTTAAACAAAGTAAATTCAATGTTCTGCACGTATATTTGGCGTAACAAAAAGCCCCGTTTATCATACCGCACCCTAACACTACCTAAATCTAAGGGAGGGATGGGAGCTCCAGACATTAAAAAGTATTACCATGCCTCAATTATATCTAGAACGATAGACTTAATTAGGGGAACTGATAACAAGCCATGGATTGAGGTGGAAGAAGCTTTGTCCTCTCTACCCCTCCGATCCGTCTTTCTTACTCGCATCCTGACTAGGGAAATGGATCCACTCCATAACATTCATTCTAAAGCCACTCTGAGGATATGGACAAACCTAATGCATACCTTAACCCCGCCCATATCTCCTTTGCTCAAACTCTCGGATATCCTGTCATTTTTTATAGGTAAATCTTCAGAGGGGACGGGAACCACACGCAGATGGTCAAATATCTCCATTGATCAAATACTAACCGATGGAACACTCCCTGAACTTAACGACCTACAAAGACTGCCAGGGCTCTCCAAACTTAACTTTATCCAATACAATTATCTAAAGAGAATGTTAAAACCTCATCTCCAAAATGCAGATCTACTACGTTCCATGACGCCCTTTGAGACACTGTGCGCATGTGTAACTAGACCTAAAAAATTATTATCCACCATTTACCAAATGTTGCTAACAACGGAGTGTTGCCCTAAAAGAGACTATATTGCCCACTGGGAAGCAGATCTGGGATACAAGTTCACATATGACCAATTACAACATATTTATAAAAAATCTCATGGCCCTACGCAATGCGTAAAGGCCCAGGAGAATTCTTTCAAGATCATAACGCGTTGGTATATCACTCCAAAACAGTCCTATAACTGGCGAATTGGGACTTCCTCTAGTTGCTGGAGATGTGAAGATCCCAGTGGTGACTATTTACATATTTGGTGGTCATGTCCAAAAATCCGCCAATTTTGGAGTGAGGTGGAAACATTCATTCAAGAAGTGCTGAATAAGGTGCCCAATCTGACACCAGAGATAGCATCGCTAAATTTCCCTATCTGGCACGACAATAAACATGCATCTTTATTAGCGCAAAATTTCATTGCAGCTGCAAAGTTATTAATACCGACGTTATGGAAATCTACTGATATTCCTACCATTGAACAGTTGCACGGAAAACTTGATTCTCTGTATCGCGTGGCAGAAACTATAGCCACATTAGAGAACAAGCAAAAAGTGTTCAGTGAGTTGTGGAATCCGTGGATACAATTCAGGGCTACTCACAGGATACATGAATTCATATGGTCCCAGCGGAACTATGAAACAAAATTACCTGATGATTTAGTCCTCAGAGCTTCTTTCCCCCCTCACCTTTCACCTTTTCTTTTTCTCTTCTCTCGCCCCCTCTTTTCTATCTTTTTCTTCTTTTACTTTTTACTCTGATGTTCTTTTATTTTGACTTGTTTGTTACAATAAATTATTATATTGTCAGCTATTAATTAATCTGTTGAATGGACTGCCTAATATTTTCAGATGTCAGCTACAGAGATGTCTTGAAAGAGGCAATGGCAGGACGTTGAATTATTGAAGCTGAACTTACGCAAAGTTATGTCCTGATTAATGTGCTTTTGTATACATGTATTTATTGATTCAAATTTGATTTAATGTTATTCAAATGTTTTGGATTGTATGTTTATCTCATTTTCAATAAAAAGATAATTGAAAGAAAGAAAGGTAATCAAATTATCCGGGCGAAAAAAGTTTAAACGCATTTGATTTCCACCGGCCAATGCGCTTAATAGAGTTAGGAGCTAAACCCTCAGAAGCGGCTAATGTAGCCGCCCCTATCCGAAAAGAATGGGAAGTTAATTGCAGGTGAGATAAGCCCAACAAAGAAATACATTTTTTTAAAAACCGCATTAAATTGAAAAGCGGTAGTTGGGGATTTATCAGTATGCAAAAAACAAAGGGCCAGAAAAATTACCCCGAACTGAGAACCAAGAACAAAACTGGATGAGAACCAAGTACACATATTAGACACAGGGCAAATAGTGGAAGAGCTAATACGGTACAAGCGAATAGAAGAAACTCTCCCCAATTGATCAGTCTTGGAATGCCGAATTTGTAAGAACAAACGCATTTACTCACTGAAACAACTTCGCTCACACGAAGTGCTGCAAAAAACGTTATGAAAAAAAATTGTCTGAAACATCTCCTATCAGGGTGAAAAAACGCACGTCTGTAACCCTTCAAAAATTGACGCACTGTAAAAAATTCCGATAATGGACGAATCCCATTCAGCTTTAGGAAAAGTGAGATGTCTGATACCATTCTATTGAGAGCGGTATAAGACACCCCAGAACCTGCAGGTTGCTCCAAGAACAATAAAGCAACCTCTGAAGAAGACGTATGACATGGGAAATCAGATAATTGACAAAATAGCACCCATTTAGCCCAAGCATTAGAATAACAAGACCAAGTACTGGGAGCCAGCGAGTTAATTATAAAAGAAGGAACTTATGTGAGATCAGGGCCCAAAGATGAGCTGGGCAACCGAGTATTTCCTGGGTGGTATCCGAAACTGGGCAGATGTCTAGCTGCGGAGAACAAAAAGAAACAACGCTGCCAAAATCTGCTGAGACTTCAGATCATACTCGAGCTTTAAGCCAAATGTTACATCTCAGAGCTAAGAGTACTAAGTGCTGTAACACCCTGCTAACTACTACTGATTTAGAAGATAACGTATAAATAGCCATAAAAGTTCCCTTAGTACCCACGTCCAATAATATCCTTTTATCCCGTAGATCAGTACCCCAAACCGAAAAAACAGCGACAATCGCAAAAACTTCCCTAAGGGTAGGATTATCAAGAAAAAACGATAACAAACTTGTAGGCCATACAGATGTCATCCGATGACCTGAAAAATGAGCGCTAAAACCTATAATGTCAGACGAAAAAGAAAAAGGGATAGCTGCAGAAGAAACAAACGGAGACTGCCAACATGATACCATTAAAGTCCTGAAAAAAACTCTTTCCAAACAGACAGGTCCCCTTTAATAACAGAAGAAATGGGAATCCTATCCGAGGAAGCAGAGTAACCTTTAATGGACTCATACAAATTCCTCAAAAAAGGTCTACCCATCGGAATTACTCTGAGGGCAAAATTCAAGCTTCCCAACAATGACTGGAATTCTTTTAAAGTCGCATTATCCCGTGACAAAAACAATCTAACCAAAGCCAAGAGGGAACTGATTTTGTCCTGGGACAACCGACACTCCCTCCTCTGAGAGTCAATTACTATACCTAAATACTCCAAAGAAGTACAGAGATATACTGTTTTTTCCGCAGCTATAGGAACACCAAAATCCGATATGCGACGCAAAAATGTCGACAGGAGCAAAGAACATTCGTCAGATTGAGAAAAACCAATAAAAAGAAAGTCATCCAAATAATGGGTCATCAGACTACCAGGAAAAATTGATTGTACGCTCCACTGTAGATAGGTGGAAAAAACCTCAAAATAAAAACAAGACATCGCAAATCTCATAGGCAAAGCTTTGTGAAAAAAATAAAATCCATTAAATGTAAAACCTAAAGAATTAAATCCTGTTGCGTCCACTGGTAGCAAACGAAATGCGGATTGGATATCTGTTTTTGCTAAAAGAGCGTTCCTGCCCGCCGGGCGCAATAAATCTATCGCCATGTCAAAAGACGCATACTTCACAGATGCACAAGAATCGTCAATTTGGTCATTAAGTGATGCATCAGGCGGGTAGGAAAGGTGGTGGATCATGCAAAATGATCCAGCCTCTTTTTTTAGGCACTACTCCCAGTGGCGACACATGAAAAAGGACCAGCACAGCGCCCCAATGTTATCTCTTAAAAATAAATTTTCTTCCACGATCAGAGGGTACCGAACCACTGACGATAAATTAGGTACAATTACACAGCCTTTCCCTTCAAAAGAACGAAGAATCCTCTGGAAAAAACAGATTAAATTAGAGCCGCCTTCGCCTGGTCGGGATATTTGTGTAGCCATGGAGATGAAACTGGAATGGTATCCACAGTCCGCTCTGCTGCTCTTTATCCAAGGATGTCACAAGAGGTTATTACCATCAAAAGTCCTTTATTTCATCACACCAACGCGTTTCAGTGCTGTCCCAGCACCTTCCTCAGGGCATTTGTGTAGCCATGGCAGCATTTCTCTGAGCCTCACCGGAGTTGCCGCTTTTGAGAAACGACTCACAAGAAGGCACAGATGGCTGACCATGTTTTTTGAAACATTTAGCAGCAGAATGCGCGCTATTACAAAAAGAGCATTCATGCCTATATTTGCAATTCTGCGCCCACTTGGATACCTAGATGGGAGAAGACTGAAGACATCCACAAATTCACCTGCCCATATCCTTTCTTTAGTTACAAGGGGCAAGTGATAACCAAGGGGGGACATATCACAAACCAGAGCTTCCTTAAAGGAAGCCCCTGGTACTCCAACTAAATCCCAGGGGGCTAAGCCTATGCTGCTTGCTCCTGAGAACCCACTGCCCTTAATGCTGCAGAAACAGCAGCAGCAACTAATTAATTAATATTGCCAGGGGACCAGACAGGTATATCACCTGATCCAGACGTGGACCCCGACTCCTGAAGACTCTGGACCTCCATGGCTGGGCTCTGTGGAGGGGACACCACTGGGATGGCTTCCCCAGCTGACAGCCCATAGATGGCCGGCGCTGCATCCTCTTCCTCTGAAAGGCCCCAGACCTGGAGCATCGCCGTCTCCCTATGAGAACTCTTTTGCATGGGCTGACTAGCGACGTTCCATTCTCTGGAGCGATGCTGCGCTGCGGCCGCTGCCACCGCCGCTGTCGCTCTTGCAGCCGCTGCCGGCGCTGATCTTGACAATCCTCCTTCTAGGGCCAACGATCGGCTGGCTAGGCCTGGAGACCTAGCTCTACTGCGCGGGCTGCTTGTAGTCTTGCCACCTCTTTCTTTCTGACTCTGATGTCTGTCTCTCCTCCTGTGCGGTCTCCGGATGACCCTCTCTAATCACTGCGGTGGTGCACTGCTGTGTCTGGCTCCCTGTCTTGAACCACATGGGAAATCGGGTAGCTGAAGCCTCCACGGCGTGACAGGGTTTTCTGTGATCCTGGAGTATCCCACAGGTGCGGATCCCCGATATCCGGTACTTCTTTGGGCAAGCTCCCTTAAGCTCCTCGCTCCCTTTCTGCTATCTGCTACTTGCTTTCTGTCCCCACTTAGGCTTGTGGGAAGTAGAAGGGCCACTCCGGGTCACTGGTTCGGGCCTAACCGCGGCACCGACCACCAGGACGCCTTTGCAGCTCTCCTAGCGTCTGCACACTCTGACTAATTCCTCCCCCAGCAGCAGTATTTATAGGGGATCTTGCATAAGGTCAGCAAGTTGGGCTCCCCCTACTGTGTCGGGGTGGAAGCTGTTGCATGTAGTAGGTATCTGCTGTGGAAACCCAGCTGTGCATTAGAGAAGTCTGTGGCTACCTGCGTGAGCAGGGCGCCACACCTCCATGGTAGGGTAGATTTATGAGAGAACTGTTAAGGCCGCTTTACACGTCGCAATATCGTTCCGATATTGCATACAACTTCACGGGAGCGCGCGCTTTTGTCATTTGTCCAAAATCGCATAGGAGCTTTCACACAGGTAGTTTTCGTTGGGCAACGCAACTGCAATGTCTACGCCCCTCCTTAAGCGCTGTCCATGAGCGACCCAGGGAGCGACCATTTAACATGGGAGTGAATAGGAGAATTTGCGCTACAAATCGTAGTTGCGCTGTCACACAGCACGATCATGGCAGATCGCACAGCCAATATTGCACGGTTGAACAGCATGCACAATTCAAAAACCATATAGTTGTTGCGTTGTTTTCGCATCGCATTGCCCATTTACACGATGCAACAACGATAAAAACTGCAACGCCCAAACCACGTCACTTTTTATCGTAGTTGCGTTGCGATATCGTGACGTGTAAAGCAGCCTTTAGATGCAGCGTTCATGTACCAGCCTCTGAGCCAGAGGGGTCGGTGCATGGAGATGGCGTTTGCTGCTGCCAACGCGGAACAGTTGCCTGTGTCTATGGAAGCAAGGAAAAAGTATTTTATGGCCATTGAGAGTTGGTTGAGTAGGTCAGTTGCATCTTGCGAGGGGTCGGGGTCTTGAAATAAAGCACGTTGGGACTTATCCAAGATACCGCTGCTTTTGCGACCCACGACGTAGCGAACGAGGGTGAAAGGGCTGCTACTAAGGCTTCAGAGACAGAGCGCACCAGGTTATATAATTGGCGGTCGTTGGGGTCTTTGATAGACAGGCTGTCTGAGAGTGTAAGTAGGGTTCTGTTTGCTAGGCGTGACACTGGAGGGCTGGCAACTCAGCCCATTCTTTGTGGTGGTCAAAAGCGAAATGGTATGTAGCTTCAATATGTCTGTGACCTGCGAAGTGCTTGTCTGGGCGGTCCCAGTGTCGTCGGATTATGTTCTTAAAGTCGTTGTGATTAGAGAAGACTCAACGAGAGTGTTTTGCCTTTGTGAAAGACACTGTGTTCTCCGCAGCGTGGCAGGGTCATCACTGACTTTTAGTGTTTTGTTAACAGCCTTGAGTCCACCATTGCCTGGGTGTCTGTTGTCTCACTTACCTGGGGCGAATCTGGCTCTGAGAGTTCCCCTTTGGAGAGTGACTTAGGCTGGTCGAGGGGTGACTGGGATTGAGGTGTGTCACAAATGGTTGATGCGGTGGGAGAGCGTCGCTGGCACGGACTCGTATGAGTTCGTCTTCTAGTTGCCAGAGGGGCTGTAGGCGTTCCCTGCTGGAGTGTGAGCGGTGACATTTCTTGTCACCGGCTGTATGGGACTGCATCATTTGGGCTAATGCGTCCACCCGTTGCGTCAGTGCCAGGGCCCAGGGAGGGATGTCAAAAGTACTGGTTACTGCGGAAGCTCAGTTGCGCATTGGGATTCGCAATTAAGGCAGAGTTGCGAAGCATGGGAGCGCAGCCTGGCAGTTGGTGCCTGATGCCTTGCCCATTGTGCTGTTTTTGTTATTCTTTTTGGGTGGTTTGAGATCTGCCATAATGTACCAGATTTCAGTGAAAAATTGTTCTGCAGTAAGCTAAGTGGCTTGCTTTGAAGGAAAAGAAGCTGACATTGGACAGGGAAGTGAGAGTGCAGGAGTAGGGCCCTCTTGTCGTGCAGGATGCTGAAGTGCTGGGCAGAGGCTTCAGAGGTATTGGAAGAAAAGGGCTGAGAGATGGTTGTGCATTGTTAGGCTGCATTCACACATTGCGTACTTTTGTGCGCTTTTTTGCGTGCTCTTTTGAAAATATGCAATGTGCCTTTTGTCTGCCGGCAAAGTGAATGGGAAATTCACTTTGCCGTACAGACAGTGCGTAAAAATATGCTGCGCTTTTATGGGAAAAAGCGTTGGCGTAAAAAGAATGACTGTGTCAATTCTTTATGCAGCAACACCGGCGTATATTTTTCTTATAGGGGCAGCGCTGCTGCATCTGATGTCACAGAGGGGGAGGAAGAATCCTGATTCCTCCTCCCCTCTGTGACATGTGTGACTGTCCCCATTAGATATGTATCACATGACTGCGAGCGCCCAATCAGCGCCTGGAACGTCACTATGACATCACAGCAGGTCCTAGCAGATCAATACTTTCGGCGGCTCCCGGCTATCGAAGATCCATCGGAGGGTAAGAATTCATTCTTTATTATTTTTCATACATTTGCCTTTATTTAACTTTGATTTCGCAGTGTATATTAATACACTGTGAAATCTAATGGGGGCAGTCACACATGTCACAGAGGGGAGGAGGAACAAGATTCTTCCTCCCCTCTGTGACATCACTTGTGCTTTATGGGGAGAAGAAAGCGTGGTGTGTGAAAGCACCAACATATTTTTTTTGCACTTTCTTGCGCGGCCGAAAATCACTGCAAAAAAGTGCAACAAAATACGCAAATGTGTGAACGTAGCCTTAGTATGTGTGGGCCTTTTGCAGCCCCCCTTTGTGTAGGAGGGTGGGGAAGAGGGGTGAGCCAGGGGAGGCCAGGTTGTAGTATAGGGCTTGTTTATGTACATGGAGCTGCTGCTGTGTTTCCAAGCAGTTCCTTTGTCTCAAATTTCGCGCTGGTCTGCGGGCGTGGTTTGCGGCGTGACAGTGGTGCATGGGCCATGGTGTGATAGGCCGGCAGTGTGGCATCATCAAGGAGGTGTGTGTGTATAGTTGCCCCTAGCCCTGTGTAATAGCGGTGGGGGTGTTATGATGCCGCGATTGGCATTCAGAGCGGCCAACTGCGGCAAGCCGTGGCCGGGTGCGTCATCAATCACGGTGAGGCTGGGCAGTGCTAGGATGCAGGCCCAGACCGGGGCCTGGATTAATGCTGGCACGCGGGAGCAGAGCTGGAGCCCGCGGTACCAGCGGGCTGCAGCGCCGCAGCGTGTTGCTGGGCCCTTCCTCTGCCTCCAAGCCCCATGCCCTGGATACCCACCCTAACCTTACCAGAGGTGAGCATCCCAGCATGGCGCCGCCATAGCAGGATGGACCCAGGGACGGATTCAGCCCATTCTTTAGGTGCCTGCCTGCAGCATTATGTCTTTGTTGAGAACTGTGTGGTGCTATAGGCTCTCAATCGCCTGCTCCTTGAATGGAGGAGTGCAAGAGTTAAAAAGCATTCTTTGCATCCCAGCTGTTGTGCAGGGGGATGCAGTGAGGAGTGTGCAGAGTGGATCTCCTGGGTCCATACTCCGGGGATGCGACAGGGTTGGCAGGGAAGAAAAATTAGCACAGGTTAATCCTGTGATCAAAGGGGAGAGCGGGATCCTTATAGGGGTCCGTCAGCCCTAGAATAAAAAGGCGTTATGAGTGTTTCTCCTGCCTCTGTCTTGTGCAATCCCCCTTTCTAAGGAGAGTGGTGCCCTTAAGGGGGAGCCGTCGCCTGAGCTAAGTGATGAGAAGAAATGGAAAATAAAAAATTAAAAGGATAAAAGTGATCTGATAAGCAGAGCACATGTGCCTCCTGCGACACTGAGCTTAACCCCTTCAGGACCCAGCATATTTTGACCCTAAAGACCTTGGCATTTTTGTCAATTCTGACCAGTGTCCCTTTATGAGGTAACATCTCTGAAACGCTTCAACGGATCTTAGCGATTCTGAGATTTTGTTCATGACATATTGGTGTTCATGTTAGTGGTAAATTCAGGTCAATAATTTTTGCGCTTATGTGTGAAAAAAATCAAAAATTTGGCATCAATTTTGAAGATTTGGCAATTTTCAAATTTTGAATTTTTATTCTGCTAAACCAGAGAGATATGCAACGCAAAATAGTTAATAAATAACATGTCCCCCATGTCTACTTTACATCAGCACAATTTTGGAAAAAAAAAATTTCTTTGGTAGGAAGTTATAAGGGTTCAAAGTTCATCAGCAATTTTTCATTTTTCCAGCAAAATTTACAAAACCATTTTTTTTAGTGACCACATCACATTTGAAGTCCGTTTGAGGGGCGTACATTACAGAAAACACCCACAAGTGACACCATTCCCAAAACTGCACCCCTCAAGCTACTCAAATCTACATTCAAGAAGATTATTAACCCTAAAGCAACATGGAAGGAAAACATGGACATTTTAATTTTTCTAGCAAAAATGTTCTTTTAGCCTCAATTCTTTCATTTTCACATGGGCAACAGGATAAAATGGATCCTAAAATTTGTCGGTCATATGTGGTCATAAACCACTGTTTGGGCGCACGGCAGGGCTCAGAAGGGAAGGAGCGCAATTTGACTTTTGGAGCTAATTTTCCATTCAAAAAGTGAAATGGCACTCCTTCACTTCTGAGCCCTGCCATGCGCCCAAACAGTGGTTTATGACCACATATGAGGTATCACTGTAGTCAGGAAAAATTGGCCTACAAATTTTAGGATGCATTTTATCCTGTTGCCCATGTGAAAATGAAAAAATTTAGGCTAAAAGAAAATTTTTGTGAAAAAAAAAGTACATTTTCATTTTTACGGATGAATTTTTGAAACATCTGGGTGTTCAAAGTTCTCACCATCCATCTAGATAAGTTCCCTGGAGGGTCTAGTTTCCGAAATGTGGTCACTTGTGGGGGAGCTCCAATGTTTAGGCACCCAGGGGCTCTCCACACACGACATGGTGTCCACTAACAATTGAAGCTAATTCTCCATTTAACTTGTTAGTGGACACCATGTCACGTATGGAGAGCCCCTGTGTGCCACCAGCATAAGGGCAACTGGAAGAGTTGGGGTACAGCACCAGCACTATTTCAAAGCGTTTTTATTGAAATTTTTATGAACAAGGGGGTACAGAAGGAAAAGGGGGAAGGAAATCAGCTGTAAAGCTGATACATGATGCATATAAACAATCGTTATCATTTGTGAATCATAAGACAAATCTATGTACAACGTTACTAATAGTACATTGAGTTCTAAGTATAGATATAAAATTGAGTAATTCTTTTTTACATCGGGTAATAAGGTTTAACTAGAAGTGGGTGAGGGGAGGAAGGAGGGAGATTAACACAGTTATAAACTAGGTTAGTAATTTATAACTGGTTTGTAAATATAGAATTAGAAATATATTTACTAATGATAGGAGGGGGTAAGACTATATACAATCAGGTTGTAGAACTAGTTACAACCTGTAATTTAAAGCTTAAGAATGGGTTAGAAATTCTATTCTGAATACCAACAAGTGGTTAATGCAGGAATATAAGATATAGTTTAGGGACTATGGACCATATATTATAAACTATAAATGTCCTAAGAGGAATATGAGTACGCAAAGTTAGATTATGCTATATTTACAATACTGGGTAATCTTTAGGGATTATTATAAAGTGTGGTTAGTTGTTTTTGAACGGCCTAAATTATTAGGTTTGTAGGATATGTTTTAAGCCAAGATCCCCATCGTTCAGTGTATTTCAGGAGGGTATTGTCCCGTAAGGCGTGATTTTATTTGAATACACTGTGGATCGAGACCCTTTCCACAAGGTCAGCTACGGTGGGTGGTTCTGGGAGTCTCCAACTTGAGGCTATGAGAATTTTAGATGTCGAGATTATATGGGATATGATAAACCTTTGTCTCTTCGGAAAAACTTCAATTCCCAAAGAAAGTCGAACTAATTTAGGTGAGAGTGTAATTTTTAGTCCCGTCATTTTCTGTATTAAACGTGTTATAGCAGACCAAAACATTTTGAGTTTCGGGTATGCCCAAAAAATTTGGGATAAGGATCCTTTTGTGTGGCAGTCCCTCCAGAACTCCAAGGACAAGGAAGGGTTCCATGGAGTGTAATTTAGCCGGAGTCCAATACCAACGTGCTATGATTTTATAAAAGGTCTCTTGAAGTGTAATACATGTGGTGTTGGCATAAACCGTGTGCAGGGCATTTGACAGATCAGTTGTTTCTATTTGCGTTTGTAGTTCTTCCTCCCATGCAGTTATATAAGATGGTTTTATCAATTCCAAGTCCTCATTCAAAATCTTATAGAAATAATTGGTTTTCCATCTGGTTCTAACATCAGGGAAGTCTATGAGGTCTGATATGTTTTGCGGAAGTATAAAAGACAATTTATGTGAGGATATATACCTATTAATTAATCTCCGGGTAGTACGATCATGGATCGAGAGAGAATATCTGTTTTGCAAAAGGTGGAAAGGGATAAGCTCTCCATTTAATATTATATCTTTAACAAATTTTATCCCTTTAGCGGTCCAGTTGGAAGTGTTAAAATCATGTATAATACAGTCTAGAACTTGTACTGGGAGCTTATTAGGGGTGGTTGGTGAATAATATTTTTTTGATTTTTTCAGAAATAATTTCCATGCTATGACTGTGGACTTTAAGGTGGGATGTTTAGGGGGAGAAGTAATTAGTAATTAATTTTAATTAGTGAAGCAAATAATGGTGAGTTTAAGTTTTCGTTATTATTGAGGGATTTTTCTATAAATAACCAAGAATGGTCTAATTTTTCCAGAAACCATCCCCTGGACAGAGAGAGGGTTGATGCCTGTTGGTAGTTATGGAAGTTCAGAACTCCCAAACCCCCCTTTAATTTGTGTTTCTCCAATGATGCTTTAGCTATTCTTGGTTTTTTATTTCCCCACACAAATTTCCTTAATTAGCATTGTAATTTGTTTAGCCAGGATTTTGGGATGTGGAGAGGGAGCGTTCGTATTGTGTATAGAAATTTGGGTAGGAGGAGCATTTTAAATGCTACAATCTCCCTATCCAGGATAGTTCTATTTTAGAAAGTTTTAAGTAGTCGGATTGGTAGGTTTTCATTAAGTTGGAAAGATTTACATTAATGATGGAGGATAGTGGGTTAGTTAGTTTAATACCTAAATAGTCCAAATTGTTTGATGTCCATGTGTAGTCAAATTCTTTTTTTAAGTAGTCCAGAAAAGGGTTATCTATATTGATAGATATTTGTGATTTGGCCCTATTGACTTTATAAAAGGAGACGTTGGCAAACTTGCTGAGGTGTGTACACCCTTTAGGTGCAAGCCGACAAGCCGCGCATGCGCATAGTGAGGTCGGCTTGCACCTAAAGGGTGTACTCACGTCACCAGGACCGGATGTGACGCAAATAACGTCACACCGGCTATTACGCCCTTTCTGCAGGGCGAGGAGGATTAGGATTAGTTATCACGCCCATCGGGGCGTGATAATGAGCGGGTCAGGTGGGCTTAGAGTCTCACAGGGAACGCCCTGTGAGACTTATTCACGTTGAAGAAATCCCTGACATGTAAGTGTATACCGGTGTTTTTCACAATGTTACTGAAAGCTTTTTTTACACAAAAGGACAGCTGGTAATGATCTTTCAGGGTGCAGGGACAGGTATTAATAGAGTTGGGGGTGATTTGGAGGGGTCAGGTTCCCTTTAAGTACAAAGTGAACCTGTCCTTTGTGTGAAAAAAGTGAAATTTTATAATTACGTCTCTGGGAACTTCTGGTTTGACAAATTATGGTTTAGGGAGCCTATGTGCCCTGACCAGAGTTAAGTTCAGATTAGTTAAGTCGGGTATTGCCTGTCTGACCAAGTCCTTAATATACAGTTGGAGCTGGTCGTTCTTAACAGACTCTGGGATGCCTCTGAACTTAAGGTTCTGACGCCTATCTCTATCTTCCAGGTCGGTTAATATTTCTCTGATGGTTCTCATGTCTGTTTTTATTAGGGTTTGTTCTTTAACAATAGCTTTGTTTGATTTAGCAAGTTGTAAGATTTCTGTTTCGTTCTTTTCTGTTGCAGCAATAATGGACCTCATGGTAGATTTTAAGGAATCAAATCTCTTATTCATTTCTACTTTGAAAGTGGAGAATAGAGAGATAAAGACAATTTTGTCCATGGGGTAAGTCTTGGTCGTTAATTTTAGAGGTGTTTGATTGTTTATTGGTTGTGTCTATTTCCTGTCTCGGATTCTTTTTTATAGGACTCAGGTTAGGAGAGGTATCTTTGTTTGCCTCTGGGTCTATGTCTGAGGTTATAAGCTTGTCACTGGAGCCAGGATTGGAGTCAAGCTCCTTTCTTTTTTGTCTGGCTGCGGTATTGTCATATAAGATGGGATCATCTACAGATGGTTGCCAATCCTCAGACCAGTGGTCTCCCCTCTCAAGTTTATTTGGGGACCTTGATCTGTCTCTCCTTTCTTGTTTGTATTTTTTAATGTCTTGTTGGGGAGGGATGTTTTTACCTGTGGATTTTGAGGTTTTCCCTTTTGAGGTTGTAATTTCAATAAATGGGAAAGTAGGGAGGAGTCTGCAAATCACTCACTGAAGATGATGGTATGGGTGTGGTTGTTAAGTCAAGTTAAGTAAGGGGCTTATCAAGTACCCTGCTTTATAATGAGAATAATAGTTGTAGTTCGGGTAAGATTAAAAATACTCTACTTATTTCCAGATTTGTCTCTTCGGGTTAACAGCAGGATTACACGGGTGTCAGGCTAAGGGAGAGTGGCCTATCGGTGTTTGCTAATAAGTTACCAAATGTGATATAAGTATAGGTGTAGTAGAGTTGTAATTTTGTGTGTTACCTTGCGTATACTTAGTTGCAGGTTAGTATGTGCTATTAGTGGGTGAACCAATATTATTTCGAATGGTGGATATTGGTTATTTAGAGTCTAATTCTACATGGGTTCAGTTTTAGAAGTAGTCCAGAAGAGGCCATACCGGGAGTCCCAAACAGACGCTCACTGGAGTACCTCACAGCAATAACAATACGATATATAGAAATATACAGTGGTTATGCTTATACTATGTTGGCGATAAGAGTTGTAGGGTTCCGTGTGACTTCTGTATACGTGAGGCCAACGGCTCAACTTGATAGAAGAATCCTAGGGTTCTTGTTGAAGCTTATATTCCACAGTGTAAGGGCCGAAGTTTGTGGTAGTTCTTCAATGCTGCTGTGACAGATTTACTTTGAGGCGTTCTGAGTAAATCGTCCCATCGGCTCCCCCCGCTCCATCTCCAGCTTTCCTGCGGTCCCAGCGGCAGAGGCTGTACCACCTACCTGGTGCGCTACTCCTTGCAGCAGCCCCGGACCTGCGTGCGGCCAGCCCGGCTTGCCTCCGCCCAGACACCACCGGTAAGTGCGGTGCTCCCGCCCTCCACCTCACCCCACCACCGCTGCGGGTCCCGACTGCGACCTGTCCAGCCCCACTCCTGGGCTCCTATGGCGGAGCCCAGCCCCCCACGGCGCTGTATAGCCGTGGGCTGCGAGGAACAGACGGTGCTACCCACAGAGCCCACCACTGCCTAACTAAGCTATGGACCCAGTGGGGCCGGCAGCGCTACCCTTGGGTCCCTCCACAGCGGCGCGGGGCTGTAGGCTGAGCAGGGATCAGTGCCACCGCCTGCAGTGCCCTGGCTCCATCGGTCCCCCAGCCTGATGCTCCACAGCAGCCCCCAGCCTGCCACAGTCTGTTAACTGGTCAGAGGTGCCCATCTCCTACACCACTACCTTGGGCCCCTGACCACCTGGTCTCATCCAACCCCTCTGCTGCATGGACACTCCGCACGGACCACTCTACCTCATAGTCCCCCTAGATGCTTTTACCCCTCTGCTTTGCAGACCCCTCTGCCTCACGGCCCCCCGGCTACAGTGACCCCTCTGCCGCATGGACCCCTCTGGCTGCATCTGATCCCGGCAGCCTCACTGACGCCTTGGCTGCATTTGCCCTACTGCACAGGCCCCCTCGGCCTTACAGACACCTCTGGCTGCAGCGAGCACTCTGCCACATGGACCCCCTTGCTGCATTTGACCCCTGGCTGCATTTCACCCCTGGCTACATCTGATCCTGACTGCATCTCAGCACCTCGCCCCTGGCTGCACCTGATCCAACATCTACATCCGACACCAGGCTGGTTCTGACCCCTGACTGTGCCCATCACCACCGGCTATGCCACCCCATCCTCTGGCTGCATCATCTCATCCTCTGGCTGCATCATCTCATCCCCTGGCTGCTTCACCTCCTTGGCTGCATCATCTCCTCCTGGGCTATATCATCTCACCCCCGGCTGCATCACCTCATCCTCGGCTGCACCACCTCATCCTCGGCTGCACCACCTCATCCCCGGCTGCTCCTCCATCCCTGACTACATCACCTCATCCCTAACTGCGCCAACCCGTCCTGGCTGCGACTTCCTTGGCTGCACCACCTCTTCACCAGACTACACCTCATCCCTGAACTGCATCTGCTCCCCCGGACTGCATCTCATCACCTGGTCACAACTCAAACGCGGCCAACCACCCATCATTTTGAACTCACTCTCGCTACACCAGATCCCCGGTTACCTCTGACCCCAGCCACCTCTCCTCCCCTACTCATCCCACCATGTTCCCACTTCTTCTCACCTTCACTCCCATCCTTTTCCACTTCCTACTACCCCACTCATCCCCCCATTGAGCAAAGAAATACTGCTCTCACCCTCCATCCTTCCTACCCACCTTACCCAATCCTCCGAACTATTCATCCACTTTCAACCCACCATCTCTAGATGTACACGCCCACCACGCAAGCTACCCTGCTCCCACCTCCTAACCCTCTCCCTGCTCCTCCTATTCCTCCTGGCCCACCCCACCATACCACCTCACTCTCCTCCATCCCACTCCTACGACCCATCACCAACACTCATAACCAGGGCCGGCTCCAGGTTTCTGTGGGCCCCAGGCGAAAAAGTCTCAGTGGGGCTCCTTTAGTACATATCGCGGACTATAATATATATATTGCCGCACACTTACCGCAAGCCCCATAGACAATGCATGGGGCTTGCCGCAAACGGACAGCAAGTGCAGCCGCTAGGCGGAAAATGCGGCAGATGCGGGGTTTTTTACCGCAACGGCCACATTTAAAAAAAAAAAAAAAACGCCTATGTGAAGGCAGCCTTACAAGAACAGTGACTGCCAAAACCAGCAAGAGCTGTTTCTGACAGTGAGTATATTACACGTATTTAGGAGCGGGCTAAAATGCGTTTGCATTCCCTTGCGCTTTTTAAAAATACCCTTAAAATGCAAAATGTTGCATTTTTGGGCGTCTGAGGATGCTTGGTATATACACAAGCATCCTGAAGCGCACAAATAATGCAAGCAGCTCAATGGAGCCACACTGCCGTATGGGTGGCACCGCAGCCAAGCGGAGTGTCTGGCCGTCCGGATCTCTCTTTCTCCTCACCGCTCCGGTCTCCTCCGGTCGCTCTGCACATATCAGCACAGTGATGACAACATCGTGCCCCTCCATGCTGAGTTGCAGAATGCAGACAGCGGCAGAAGAGACTATGGAGAAGAATGCTGCTGGCAAAGGTGGCTGGGACTATAGGAGCGGGAGCAGAATCCGCGGGGGGCTACCACTGGTACACATACCTCGTACACACGCGGCTCTGCTCCATACACCTCGTACGCATGCGGCTCCGCTCCATACACCTAGTACCCACGCGGCTCCGCTCCATACACCTAGTACCCACACGGCTCCGCTCCATACCCCTCGTACACACACAGCTCCGCTCCGTACACCTAGTACCCACTCGACTCCGCTCCATACCCCTCGTACACACGTGGCTCCGCTCCGTACACCTCATACACAGGGCTCCGCTCCATACCCCTCGTACACACACAGCTTCGCTCTGTACACCTCGTACACACACGGTTCCGCTCTGTACACCTAGTACCCACATGGCTCGGCTCCTCACCCCTCGTACACACATGGCTCCACTCCGTACACCTCGTACACACAGGGCTCCGCTCCATACCCCTCGTACACACAGGGCTCTGCTCCGTACACCTAGTACCCACTCGGCTCCGCTCTGTACACCTAGTACCCACTCGGCTCCATTCCATACACCTAGTACACACTCGCCTCTGCTACATTCACACTGTAAATCCCTCCTTACCCCACACACACATCACCTAATTGCCATACACCTAGTACACACTCGCCTCTGCTACATTCACACTGTAAATCCCTCATGACCCCACACATAATCTTCACCTAATTGATGGGCAGCACAGCAGAGTCCTGCATATACTGAGGAGCTGATCATGTGACCCCTGACTCCACCCTCCATTGACATCACAGGTCCTGTCAGCTCCCACGGAGGGGGGAGGAGGGAGACCTCCAGCGCTGCAGGAGGCTGAAAATGACCTCCCTGCAAATTACCCCCAGCTGCCCCCTGGATATTGCCCTGGCTGTGGAGGCAGTGTGCTCAGGGGCCCCTGAGGTTAGGGTCACACTTGCATTGTGACCCTAGCCTGATGCAAGTATTTTCGGCTGCAGCGCATAGCGTTTAATGCTATGCGCTGGAGCCCATAGAAACCCGATGTTTACCTTGCCAAACACTGGTTGGCAATGTAAACATCGGGTTTCTATGGGCTCCGTTGCTGGCAGCGCATAGCATTAAACGCTATGAGCTGCAGTGGACAATACTTGCATCAGGCTAGGGTCACAATCCAAGTGTGACCCTAGCCCTCAGGGGCCCAGTGGGCCCCCTTCAAGCAGTCGGGCCCCGGCACTTGCCCGGGTGCTGACGCCGGGCCTGCTCATAACCCCCTTAACCTCTGACCCATTCCCCCCACCCTGGCTTCCCCTGTCCCCCTACCTGGCGCACTCTGGAACACCCACTCGGTCTGTAACAAACTCACACTTATCCACGACCTCTTCATCTCCAAAAAACTCTCCTTCCTCGGCATCACGGAGACCTGGCTTACCCCCTCTGACACAACCTCCCCGGCTGCCCTCTCCTACGGTGGGGATTCACGCTCTTCCACACTCCCTGCCCCACCAACACCCGTGGCGGAGGTGTTGGCCTACTTCTGGCCAACGACTGCTCCTTCTCCCCACTTACTCCACCCCTCCTCCGAGACATACTCTGTTCGCATCTACTCCCCCTGCAACCTCCAACTGGCCGTTGTCTACCGCCCCCTGGATCCCCCTCCACCTTCTTTGACCACTTCACAACCTGGCTCCTCCACCTGCTCCCCTCTCCGCCGAGCCCTCCACTGGCTCCCCACTCCCCAGCGATCCCACTTCAAAACCCTAACCCTGACATACAAGGGAAAAATACAAACTGTCCCCTCCCCACATCTCCAACCTGGTCTCCCGTTACCTCCCCTCATGAAACCTGCGCTCCTCTCAAGAACTCCTTCTCTCAACCCCCGCATTTCCACCTCCCACAACCGCATACAAGACTTCTCTCGTGCTCCTGTCATACTCTGGAACTAACTCCCTCCCCCACCACATCAGACACTCCCTACCCTGGGAACCTTCAAGAAAAACCTGAAGACCCACCTCTTCTTACAAGCCTATAACACACACTGAGACCCAATCCACTGCACCATCTCACCTCTTCCCCACCTACCGTCTCCCTCCCCACCCCCTCTAGACTGAGCCCTCGCGGACAGAATCCTCTGCCCTATTGTACCCATATGACTGATTTGTCGTTTTACTACTTGTCTTTTTCTACCCTCTCACTTGTAAAGCACCATGTAACCTAATGGCGCTATATAAATACTTAATAATAATAATAACTTTCTTGTAGACTGTCTAGGGTTACCTAAAAGAAAAGAGTAGAGGGAAGAATGCAGAAAGTATAGGTGGACAGACAAAAACTGGGTGACACCGTTTGTAATAAGTAGAGTGGTCTTAGGAGGTTGCATGCAGACTTCCCAAGGTTGTAGTGACTATAATGTTATAGTCAAATTGCCGATATAGAGGAACGATGTTGGTATGAAAAGATAGTCAAAAATGTTATAGGAGTGAGTTATTGAGGTCAAATATGCGACCAGAGGAGTCAAAAAAAAACAAAACAGAAAATAATACCTCTACTGAGGAAAACAGGGTTATGCCACACCAAAATTTTAAAGTTGTTGTTGTTGGAGTAGATGAACAGAAATGTTGCAGTAAACAAGCAAAAATAATGCTACTGCCTGTCAGTTGATTAGAAAATCAGTAGTTTATGGCTGCAATTAATACCATCAATGATAACAGGCAATAAATGTCACAATCCCCCCAATACACGATGGTCAGACAAGGGGGTAAATAGTTCTATTTCTTGTGTAGCTGCAGAGTGAGCAGGAATAGAGATAATGCTGAAAATTACAGCAAGGAGAGAGTGTTCTAATTAGTCAGCAAGATTTCACATTTCTCGCTCTTCCTCCTTCTAGAGAGTATTTTTTGAGCGGGGACCAGAGTAGAAAGAAAGTCTCTCAGTCTCAAGATTAATGGTTTCTTCAGCAGTTACTGTAGTAAGCGGCAGGGAGATATAACTCTGTAATGCTCAGTAAATTCCAGTGTAGACTAACCATAGAAGGGGTTAACTTCACAGTTTAAGTGTTATACACACAGTGCCGCTGCTGATAAATGCCGCCTTCAGCTCCAGTGTCTCTAGTGAGGAGAGGCAGTTTTATGTACTGTTGTTAAAGATCAGCAGGAGACCAGAGATCGCTCTGGTGCAGACTCAGCCTCAGTTGTGAAGCACAGGACAGAAGCAGGCAGGGGCTGAACAGCGTCTGGTGTACGGCGCTGTGTGATCTCTCTCACCCAGGGGCGTAACTACAATAGGTGCAGGGGTTGCGATCGCACCCGGGGCCTGCAGTCTAGGGGGCCCCAAAAGTCCCTTTGGCCTATAGAAAAAGACTAATGCTATTAAGGAGTTGCAATAATTGGGGGCCCCATTGGAGCTTTCGCACCGGGGCCCCTGGGCCTGAAGTTACGCCACTGCTCTCACCCCTGAATATTAAATGAGGGAGAGCAGAGAGATCGCTGGCTGCACTGCAGCTGAGCTTGGAATGAAGCAGATTTGAACTTCCCGCCTCTTCTCCTGCTCACATGAATTATGCATAAGTGAGAAGCTTAACAGCGGCTGCTGTACTCACAGTTTGGGTGACCAAGGGAGGCAGTCCAGTGGACAGAATATAGTAGAGGCTCCGGTGACAGTCGATAAGAAAAGCAGGGAAAAGCCTCCACAGTTCCCAAGGTAAAATTCTTTCTTGTAGCAGTGAGTGCTGGATGAGCAGGGACAGGGAGACCGGGAGGGTGCAGCAGTAATGGCGCATTCAGCTCCCGCTGTTCAGATGATGTTCTCTCCACGCAGAGGATTCCAGCCCCCCAGCTGCCAAGTTGTACCTGGCTGGCAACCAAAAATACAGCAAAGCTCCATCATTTTACAAAGTGGATCACAGTGCCTGGGCTGTCAGATCACTATTCTGCAGTCTGACCCCCCCCCATGCAGGGGGATCAGGCTGTAGAGAAGCGGCGGCGGCTCACCTGGCCTATCCATGCTGCGGCAGCGGCGGGAACAAGTGGCGGTGGCCGGCAAAAGTGTCTGCACCGCCGCCACCTTTGTCGTGCCCTTCATCAGAACCGCAATCATGAAAATTGCATTTGTGATCATTGGGGGACTCTGATGGGAGCCAATGTGACCGAGCACCAGTGAGTAGAGATGAGCAGACCCGTTGAACTTCGGATTTACGTGGTGGAGCAGAACTTTTTTAACAGACTGTTTGGGGCCAAAACTTGATCCGAATCTCATTTGAAATCATTGGTTGGGCAGTTCAGCTCTCCGCCCACATACAGCCAGCCATAAGCAAAACAATTCTGGGGGAGGAGCGCAGAGATTTGTCTTTTTTTATATATTTTTAAAAACCACACTACAGCTGAAATCTCTGCTTTTACCCTCAGTCCAGGCTGATCAACGACTGCAAGCCGCTCACATCGGGCGGAGCACAGCGATGCTCACTCCAGTGATTTGGATACGTAAAACACCCGAACTCCAAACATGTTCGCTCGTCTCCACCAATGAGCATTGTACGTCCGCTCATTAACTTCCTGGATATTCTTTGCAGAGGGACCCAACAGCCAATCACAGATGCGGTCACAGAGAATTGGTGCACCAAAACCATGATATAGTTTTTGGCACTGATTTCCTGCTCTTTTGGTGCAATTTTGGCACAAAACTGCATGCATTGTGTTCAATGTGGTTGTTTGCATCTCCTGGCCCAAAAAAGCACTAAAACCGCATTATAGTTGAGCCCTTTTTATAAAATTATTCCTTGAAATAAAAAAATAAATAAAAAAAAGATGTGGTGCTTCACCATATTTTTGTTTGCCATCCAGGTACAGCAGGCAGGTTCAGGCAGCCCCCTACCCCCAGTTTTACCTGGTTGGAAACCAATAATATAGGAAAGCCTTTTTGTTTAATTATTTCATGAATTTCATGAAATAATTAAAAAAAATGAAATGAGGCTTTGCCGTATTTTTGCCTTCAAGAAATATACAACTAGGCAGCTGGGGGCTGGAATCCACAGTGCAAGGTGGCCCATGCTTTTTGGGGCCTCCCCGCTGTGAACTGCAGCCAGCAGCTGCCCCAGAAAATGCTACATTCATAGAAGTGTCATTTTCTGCCACTGTGGCCTGACTTTTCCAGTGGCCTTGGTGGCATTGGCACACTGGGTAGTAAATGGGTTAAAGCCAGCTATGTGTCGGCTGCGGGCACTAAGCTTGAAATTCATAGTGTAAGCCAGGGGTCTCAAACTCCAGGCCTCGAGGGCCGCACACAGTCCAGGTTTTCAGGATTTCCATTGCATTTGACAGTTGGCAATCAAATTAGCAACTGTCAAACTCTAAGGAAATCCTGAAAACCTGGACTGTGTGCGGCCCTCGAGGCCTGGAGTTTGAGACCCCTGGTGTAAGCAATAAAAAAAAAGACAACAAAAAAACCTTAAGAAATAAAATACAAGACAACCCTGTTTCCCATTCTTAATTAACAAAAAAAAACCCTCCGACATAATCCACAGGGAACATGTTCAGCTCTGCTGCATATCTCTGTGAGCAGATGCCGATTCTCGGTGACAGTGTCTGTGATTGGCTGTTGGGCTCCTCTGCAGTGAATATCTAGATAATGAGCAGTACCGAAAGTAGTTGCATCGGGATGGAGGGGCGGTGTGACACGGTAAGTATAATGCTGAATAATAACTATTTTCTTTATTTTTCCAGCTTTCCTACTCACGAACCCAAACCCGAACTGTAACACAAGCATCCCAGAAAAGCCTGTGTTCGAGATCTTTACAGTTCGGGTTCGCCCATCACTAATTGTGAGCTCTCGCGGACAGCGTCCCCTCTCCTTCTGTACCTGTATGCCATATGTTGTCCATGTACCTTGTACTTATCTTTGTATACCCTTCCACATGTAAAGCGACATGGAATTAATGGCGCTATAATAATAAATAATAATTTAAATGGTTAACAGTTGCACTCGGCACTCTGCTATGGATGCTGCTGTTAAGCAAAGATATCTGCTATGTACTATAGATGTCATGTACAGCGCATAGACAGACCTCAGATAATATTCGTGTACCATCAGTGTCTCCACTTTTAATGTCTATGACATCCGTTTTTATACATAACATTTTGTACAAGATCAAATATAGTTTTCTGGGTTAATAATGGAAATATATTTGTAAAAATCAGATGCAGCTTTGATCTTCCGTATGGGATCTGATTTTATTTTGCACAACCACAGACTTGAATGGATGAGTCTCGTCAGATACTCAGAAGAAGATAGTGAATGCTGCTTTCACTCAGTCTGTGTGATAAAAATGCCATCTTAACAGCTCTATTGAATTAGTCAATGTGTGGATTGATATTTAGTCTAAATTCACATGTCCCAGAGGATCGCTCAGGTGAGGCATCATTCATAGGATGTCTTGAAAGATAGTCAGCCGGATTGCTGTATTTTCCAGGTTTGTGAACAATTTTGTAGTTATAGTCCTGTAGACGTAGACCCCATCTTTCAATGCGTGCAGGCATTTTAGCTCTGGGATTTCCAAAGATTGTAAGGAGTGCTTGATGGTCGGTGACGATGGTGAAGGGAGCTCCATAGAGAAATAAGTGAAAGTGTTCACATCCCCAGACAACTGCCAAGCTTTCTTTTTCAGGTTGTGAATATTTCTTTTCAGTGCTTGTTAAACTTTTACTTGCATAAGAAATGATGTGAGGATCTTGATTATTATCCTTATATTGTGCTAAGATAGCACCCAGCCCCACGGGACTGGCGTCCACAATTAATTCGGTTTGAAGTGCCGGATCAAAATAAGCCATGGTAGTGGTTGAGCAAAGTTCATTTTTAATTGCTTCAAAAGAGGTCTGACAGTCTTGGGACCATTGAAAAACACAATTTTGCTTTGTAAGTTCTCTTAATGGACTGCTGATAGTTGAAAAATTTGGAATATATCTAGCACAGTAGCTTGCCATTCCAAGAAAAGAGCGTACTTCACTGGCAGTTTGTGGAATTGAGGCTGTCTTGATGGATTCTACTTTCTTAGGGTCAGGTTGTACTCCTTTTTCCGAGAAGATGTGACCATAGAACTCTAATGAACTTCTATCAAATTCGCACTTTTCTTTGTTTAAAGTGAGTCCAGCAGAGAGCAGGCATTCGAAGATGTTGTATAGAGCACGATTATGTTCAGCTTGAGTTTTACCAAACACCAGTATGTCATCACTGTAATTAAAGGCATTTGGAACGTGTTGAATGACGCTCCTTATCGCATCCTGAAAAATTTCTGCTGCTGAGCAGACTCCAAAAGTCAATCTTTTATATCTTCTGAGGCCCACATGTGTGGAAAATGTTGTTAAGTATCTGGATTCTGGACTCAGTTCTAATTGGTGATAGCCTTTATTGAGGTCGAGCTTTGAAAAGACGGTCGCTCCATTTAATAAATGAATGATGTCATCAATCGTGGGTGAGATATGTCTTTCTCTCTGGATAGCGGTGTTGGGTAGGCGCATGTCAACACACAGTCTCACCTGCTCTGGAGTCTTTGGTTTTGGAACTACCACAAGTGGAGAGACCCACGGAGTGGGACCAGTAACAGTTTCAATGACGTCCTCATCCATGAGGAATTGAAGTTCTTTTTCCACCTTCTTTCTCAGGTGAAAAGGAATGCGTCTATGTGGTTGGGCTACCGGACGAACGCTGTCGTCCACATGAAGATGTATTTGAGAGTCCTTTAATTTCCCCAAACCACTAAATAAGGAGGGAAAACTGTTTACCATGGCCTGTACATCCATATCTGCTGGGTCAGTTATGGTATGAATAATCTGGATGAGACCTAGCTTCAATGCAGTGTGATAGCTGAGAAGACAGCCTCCCGATCCTTGTAATGTGTGAAAAGTGGTTTTATGCCTGTTTTCTTTATAGCTGATTTCCGTGTCAAATTGTCCTCTTGTGGCTAGAGGTGTTGTAGATCCATATGGGAAGATTTTTGTGTTCACTTGCAGTAAAACTGGCTTATTTTTCAATTGTTCATATGCAGTGCTGTCTATAATATCCACTGAAGCACCCGTATCTATTGTAAAGGTGATATTGGTGTTGCAGATTGGGAGTGTGATGCAGGGAGACTGTACGGAGCCTGTGGCAGAAGTGGTGAACACATAGTTTTCCGTCCCAGACATTTCTTCTGTGTCCTGATTTATCATTTTTATATTTGCGGGCTTTGTCAGAGGCAGAGAAGACTTGTGTTGTGCTGACCTGCAGACAGCTGCAAAATGATTCCCTTTTCCACATTTACTGCATGTCTGTCCTATAGCTGGACATTTGTTCAGGTGGTGAGGGAAATCCTGTCCACATCTATAGCATTTCCTCTGTTTTGGGGTTTGCTTGTCTTGGGCATTCTTATGCTTGAGATTATGCACCTGTAAATGATCCCCACTCTCCATTGCAGTAGCCTGATGATCTGCTGTTTCTATAGCACGGGCCATTTTGAGTAAATCATGTAGAGAGAGATCCTGCTGCAGAGCCTTGCGCCTTATGTTAGTGGATGAGCAGGTGACAATTACTTGAGTTAGAATTTCATCATCTACATCAGTGAATGCACATCCATGTGCCAGCTCTCTCAGCCGGGTGACATAGGTGTCTATGGATTCTTCTGGGAGCTGCTTAGCAATTCTGAATTTGTATCTTTCATATCTGATATTTTGTTTGGGATTGAAGTAGTCAGTGAGAGCTTTGGTGCAATTCCTGTATGTGTCTTTCTCGGCTGCAGGTAATGTGCTGTATACATCATAGACTCCTGAGCCTGCACAATGTAAGAGTACAGCCTTCCTTCGTTTCTCCTCTTTTATGTCCACGGCTTCTAGAAAGTTCTCAAATCTGTTTAGCCATTTTCTCCAGTTATGGGAGAGATTAGTAGCATCAGTCATATCAAACTGTGGGAAGCTGTGTAAGTATTCAGCCATGATAGAGTCTCTCAGTGATGCTGGTGTGTGAAGCAGTAAACAGGGATCAGTACTCACAGCAGCCGGTGGTTATATCATCCCATCCTCGTCGCCAGTTGTAATGTCCACACGATATGAGGCATTCACCAGGGTAAACTTTAATTGTACTTTATTCTTGTCTTCTTTCTTTCTCCATCATATATCAGCACAGTCTTTTCCTGCAGCATGCTCTAAAGTGAAACCAAAACTTAACTCCCCACCTCCTTCTCCTTACCCATCATACAACAGACCTGGTTTTCTTAAAGAGGCAGATCTAATTATTGTACATTACAGTAATGATTCGTTAAAACTGATCCAGCAGCAATCCATTTTGTGTGGGTTTTTTTACACATATTTGGTGCAGAGTTGATGCAGCTTTGCTGAATGCCAATTTTAGTGCAGGAACACTGGGAATATACATAAAAACACACTTGCGTTTTTCCAAGCATTTTCTTCAGGCTCCCCATAGAGGTTTATACATAACACTGCATGGTGCCAAGATGTGTTTAAACCCTAAAATGAGTACGATTTTCTGCACTAAAAATGAATCAGAAGAAGCGAAGTGTTTATGCTAAGTGGGAACATGGCCTAACAGCTGATAACCGGGAGTCACAGAGAAGCCGGACCAACTAATCACCATGCTTACTTACATTAAAAAAAACACAACTCTTTAATCTTTTCACCTTTGTCTCAGGTTTGACGCTTCTTCTTTTGGTTCTCAGATCATCTAGTTTTTACTTACTCCCCAACATACGGTGATCTGTCTGCAAATGTCTTTTTTCCATTTTATCATGTAAATTACTAGTTCCTTTATACAAATCCAATGCAGACATCAATAAACCATTGTTAGGGCCCGTTCGCACGGTTGAATAGTGGGGCATATTTTTGGAGACCAAAATCTGTGCTTTAAGACAAAATATGAGCCAAAAAATGTCATGTGCACAATGCATGAAGGTGCAGGTTTTTGTACTGTGTCATTTCATGTTAGTGATACCTCAGAATCAGGGCTTGTGCCCTATGTTAATGTGTGTAAATGTGTTATTTATTGGGAGCATGTATATAATATGTGGGGACCTGGTGAGGGGCTGCATGATTGTGTAAAAACTACTACTTTATTATAAACACTGTTTGAAGTCCCATCGGCTTTCGCAGCAGAGCGGGGACTTCTCTGCATATTCTATGCAATTTGCATAGGCGCACAAGCTACGCCTATTCTGAAAGTTTTCTATGCACTGAACTGTCAAAAGCGGCGTAGCTATAGAACAGATAATTACTGGTAATGTGAACTTACCAGAATTCAGCCATATCAAATATCCATTGTACCAAGCAGGAGACTGCCAGCTCCACTGGGAGGCAATATAGGTGTCCGAATACCAGTGCTCAATCCCCTGCAACCTAAGCATGGGGGTGGTTGTGGCACCTGTGACCAGCCATGCTGACGGAGGGGACTGGTGGTATTTATAGACACAAGGTTACCACCAGGGCATCAGTCACACAGGTCTATGTGAGGCACAATGTCAGAGCTCAGCCTATTGGTCACTCCCAGCTGTTAGACAAGGCGGGTCGCTCCACACCAAATACGTGCATTACAAGTGACAGACGCTCCCCAGAGGGTTCAGCCTCAACTGCAAAGAGATAAAAAGGAGCAACAAAACACTATAGATGAAGATGTGAGGTGCTAGAAGATATTTTGGCCAAAATAACATAAGCTCATAACCCACTGTCAAGGGCCCCCACGCTTACGAGTCCTAACCATATGTCTCCTGACCATATGTTTGTTTGGTGGGAAACCACCAAACATTTGGAAAAATCACCGAAGTAGACTTAAAACTTCAAAAAAAGTCATCAAAATTTAGCCATGTGAAATATCCATTGCACCTAGCAGCAGGCAACACAAGTGTCTGAATACCGGTGCTCAATCCCCTGCAACCTAAGCATGGGGGCGGTTGTGGCACCTACGACCAGCCATGCTGACAGGGAGGAGACTGGTGGTATTTATAGAGGGAGAGACTCTCCGGCAGAGAAAGAGAAGGACCCTTGGGGTGCGGACGAGACCTTGATTCCCCGTATGCCCGATTCTAAAGAGGACAGAGGGGTTGGTGGACGACAGAGGTACCCCGCACTGAAGACTGTGCGGATACTTTATGCCCGAGCCATAAATCCGGAGGCCCCAGACTTCTGAACTGGAGCTGTGGCCCAACACCTGACACATCTTGGGAAGGTGGCCGAACTAGGGAGTAGTCCCCAGGAGAGTGACCTAATGGCGCTCGGGACATACAAGCACCCAAGGCCACCGGTACTTGAGCTCTGTGCATCAGAAAGTGTTGAGAGCCTGGAGGGCAGAGCGATGCTACACTCGCTTCAGAAGAGAACTACTCCTTATAGCGCTGAGAGACAGGAAACCCACCAAAGACAGACACAGAGAGGACAGAAAGGGAACCGTGGCTTGACTGCACTAACCCGGCTCTGGAAAATTAGCAAACCGGAGACTTGCAGGAGTGCACCTGGCGACCATATTTACCACCTGAATAAACGTAACGGAACTGCAGCTGTGGTGCGGCGACCATCGGCCGCAGAGGCCACCCGTAACACCGAGAGTAAAGTTAACTGACTGACCAACTGCCAAGGTATGAGCCGGGGAAAAACACTCCACTGCCCTTGGGACCAAGCTCCGCATGTGGGGAGCGATGCCATCCAAGCTGCCAGTCACCGTCCCCAAAGGTTCTGAAGCAGCGGCGGCCGCCCTGGCCGCATACTGCAGGTGGCGTCACGAAAACCCTTTAATCCCCTCAGACTTTCCCTGTCATCATTCCTCTTATTTTAAATGACACCGCCAGGGTCACGGGACAGGATCTCGGCCCCCGTCTATCCCCGTGAAAAGAACCGAAGAGAGGTGAAGCAGAACAACGAGTAACTGCTCGGTTCCTGAGTCTTCCCTGACCCTGGAGTGGGCGTGTCAACTGCAGATAGGATATATACAACATGGCTAAAGGGCGTTGGTTATCGGGCTGATATGCATGGTTGGTTATCGGGCTCATATTTGGTTACAAATCTATTCCAAAAATATCCACAATAAATTGGTGTATTGGCCAACACATTAGCTAAGCATTTCCTTTATTCAAATATACATACAGCAGTAATGCTATGTCATAGTTCCCCCATTCACGTGCAAACACCATTAGGGGATCTTCTCTTTGCACCAATTTATTGTGGATTTTTTTGCAATAGATTTGCAGCCAAATCCACAGAGATAAAACCACTGCAAATAGAATTGCAGAAATACTGAAGAATGATGAGACATTTGCATGGCAAAAGGTGAAACCTGGAATCAATTTAGGCTGCGGATTTTCTCAGCATGGGAGATTGTGAAATCCCATTCATATTGCTGTAATACACAGTAAAATTTCAACTCATGAAAATGTGGATATAAAACTTGTTGCATATACACCCCCTGGGAACATACCCTCAATGTATCCAATTATGTATCCTGCCCTGTTAACGCTATAAAAAAAGGCTCACAAAATACCCATTAGATCTGGTCTAATGATGCAAGATAAAGGAGTGGTCTCTTCTCTGTCTCATCTTTTTTCCCTGGGAGATATGGAGAGTTGTAAGTTAGTGGTTTTCCCTTCTCTCCTCACTGGACAGTTGAGCAGAGAGGATTCTGAAGACCCAGAGGATGACAAATGCATGTTGAAGGTCCATCTACGGTCTACAGCCAGTAAAGATAAAGTGTCATCAGAATATGGTCTATTTATATCCACAGAAAGGAGCACAATTAACTATTAAGCATAGGTGGTGTAACAGCTTGCCTTCTCTCCTTTCCTGCATAATTACCATTGCCAAGACAAGAACACATTAAAAAGTGTGTAAAGGGCCCGTTACACGCTACAATACCATTAACGATATCATTGGTACGTCACGGCTTTTGGGGCGGTGAAACAACGTCTTAACAACGTCGTTGCGTGTGACACGTGACTCACCTTTGCCAGGTTGATCAGGTCTCAGGCGATGCTTCACTTGTCACGGTTCCGCGCCAGAGGCTGTGGGGCCCGGTGGTCACATGGAAAGGGCTGGGGAATTGGGATAATAAAGTCTTGTTTGTCTTGTGACGCCATCTGTGGGTGTCCGGTGATGGCACCGACACTGCTAGGGCCTCCGGGGGATGTGCGGCAACTAGATGGGATGCTCCCCACAGGATGAGCAGTAGTCCCCGGGGCCAGGAGCTGCACTGGATGGAATACGGCAGCTCGAACATTAAAGACTAAGTTATGCAAAAGGGAGAGTCACTTTTAATGGTGAAGTTTGCATTTACGGACCCGGAGAGCATACCATCCCCGGTACCCAACATGGCTCTCGTATGAGATGGCTTCTCCCCGGTATAGGTCTCGGTCGGAGTGTCCTTTATGGAGATGGGACTCAACGTCCCGGCGGGATACAAAGATCTCCTCACATACTCCCTCTTCCCGGACAAAACCCCACCCGTTGTCCAAGTTAAAGGTAATAACTTTACCTCGTTTATGGAGTTCATCCGGCAATGGTGGCTGGCGGCGAGCTTCAGCACGAGCCTGCAGATTTTCTTGCTCCCGGGCCCACCACTCTGCCCTGCGGCGCTGGCGTTCGGCATCGTCGGACCGGTGGACGGTTTGGACGTAATCCCACCGATTCACGGCACTGTTCCGGGTTTGGGTCTGACGGTAGCTCTGCACCGGTACGCGGACGTTATGATTGGAGGCAGATGCCACGGCGGCACCAGACCATTCAACCTGAACTGCTTGTAGCTGCTCGGCGGGAACTTCCGCCTCACCCTCCTCCTCGGAACTGTGTGTGCGGAGTTCTCTGGTTCACTGGGACTCTCGTCGTCTTCTTCCTCCTCGGCTTCGACGATAACATCCGGCTCCTCGGCAGGTTAGGCTCTCACTGTAGGTCGGGGGTCATCCGGTTGGTCAGGTACTTCAACCGCGAGGTTCTTCTCTCCTTCCTCGGTCTCGTCCCGCGGGGCTTCTGGGCTGCCCGCCTCTTCTCTTTGTTTTATAGTCCATGGGCTGGCTGGAGTCTCCGGCCCGCTCCCTTGGATGTTTCCAGCAATCGAGGCGGGTAAGGATTTTTGGCGCTTCTGCCATGGCCCTCCCACGACGAGAGGAGGAGGCACGCCCCTGGGCCAGCACATAGTCTTTCAAATGGCGGGATCCGCCATTTTGGGCCCAGTAAAAAGGGTGGGAAAAGTTCTTTTTGGCCGATAAAGGTTTCGTAAGGCACACAATACCCGTTGGGAAAGGGTCTTTTCGCATCCTGTTCGTAGACGCCAGATTTGACTCACCGTTGCCAGGTTGATCAGGTCTCAGGCGATGCTTCACTTGTCACGGTTCCGTGCCTGAGGCTTTGGGGCCCGGTGGTCAAATGGAAAGGGCTGGGGAATTGGGATAACAAAGTCTTGTTTGTCTTGTGACGCCATCTGTGGGTGTCCGGTGATGGCACTGGCGCTGCTAGGGCCTCCGGGGGATGTGCGGCAGATAGATGGGATGCTCCCCACAGGATGAGCAGTAGTCCCCGGGGCCAGGAGCTGCACTGGATGGAATACGGCAGCTCGGGTAGTTTAGTAACTGCATGGGTTAATAACAGTTCTGGAAGAAAGGCACTGACACAAGGCTTCTCTGTAACGGGTCTTTACTGGATTGGTACACGGTACACGGTAACACAGTTCTTTAGGTAACGGACCGGGTGGTCTCAGTGGTGAACAGTCTCTGTCCAAAGCTCCACAGTGTTCCTCTGTTAAAGAAGCAAGGAGGGAGCCTTGGAGGGGTCTCCCAGGGAGGGCGCCTGAGAAAAGGGAGGCCCAGGAAAGAAAGAGGAAACCCAGTGCCAGACCACCAGACAGGTCTGGGGGAATCCCAGTCCACCAACGGAGTGCCGGCTCCAAGTCACGGTTAAGGCAAGTTCATCTCTGAGTCGTCTACATCGGCCAGTCAAGGGTTGAATTATCAGCCCTGACCCCGTCCAGAACATGCAGCCCCACCAGGATCACCAAACCGGGTTGATCACCTTAAAGAGAAGAAGGGGACCTCATAGCACCCAACGGGTCTGGTAGACAAGCAGACTGTGCAGGGCAGCGCAGGGATAATAAGGAGGTGCAGGTCAAGAGGACGGGACAGAGAAAGACAAAAGAAGGTATACTACGGGAGCCTCAAAGAGACTTTACACAGTCTTTGAACGGGTAGTTAGCCGGGTAGTCACTGAAGATAGTAAACTAACCTAAAGTGCCATTTGAACCGGTTCCAATATAGTGCTAGTATAGAGTTACAAGGCCTTCGTGTCTCCTTTCTACACAAACCGCTACGCAGCTGCGCTGCCTACATCCAGCACCATGACAACAAGCGCAGTGCTATCCTGCCCCGGGGACTCAGCTCCACCTGCAGAGAGCTACATCTACCAAGCTGCAATACCATCGTCCCCAGCGGTCTGTGAACATCATCAGAATCTGCAGGTGGCGTCATGAAAAACTTTTATTCTTTTATTCCTTTTTATTTTTCCCCAAACTTTGGAGCCGACACCATTGCTACAGCTCCGGGCGGGCCACCAGTGACATCCCCCCAACTCCACGTCTGGGTTCCGAGTTCCCATAGACCCCTGGGTGAGTCAACTAGCAAGTGTGAGAGTAGCAAGTTTTCAGATATTTTTTTATTTTTTGTATAACATAAAAAAATAAGTTTTATACACATAACAAAATCTTGATACAAGCAATAGGCCACTTTCTGATGACACACGGGGCAGTGACACATCAGAACATGTTTGAATTGGAATCTTCCTTCTTCCCATTCATTGTGATTGCTGACTGCTCATTCACAGCTTATTCTCCACCTGTCATTGTTACTACCTGTTATCAGGATTTTTTGGGTTCCAGTACTCCCCATGAATAGGTTATAAAACAATATAGTTAGAAAACCTGTTCCAGGCCAGGCACTAGATTTTTAAAGTGAACCTGTCACCCCCTTTTGGGCACTATAAACACTGCCCAGCACCTTAAACAAACAGTAATTTCAGGTTCTGATGACCCCTTTATACCCCAGACTGGCCCCTGATGACGGCATTCACAGCTGCGCAGTGGCGAGGGTCACTGTGCTCTATGGAAGCCATAGTGACCAAAGTCTCGTGAGACTTTGTGTGGCTTCCACAGAGCACAGTGACCCATGCCACTGCGCAGGCACGAATGCAGTTACTGACCGCAGGAGGGGCGGCATATTACAGGCACATGGGTGGGTTCTCCAGATGGCCCAGACTCAAGTGAGCCACATCCCACAAGACAGAGTACCATACGGCGCGAGACACACTCAAAGTTATTTTCTGAGGTAATCAGGGGCCAGTCTGGGGGTATAAAGGGATCACCAGAACCCCAATTACAGTATGTTTAAGGTGCTGGGCAGTGTTTATAACGGCCAAAGGGGGTGACAGGTTCACTTTAAGTATATTGGTTATTTTGCTAGTGGAAATTTCTTCCACGCTGCCATAAACAAATGAGCTGAGTGGATTGTATAATTTATTTTCACCAAATATATTAAAATGCACATGCCTTTTAAAACCTTCCAGTTACCAATCCGAGTTGGAAAAAGTAGAGCAGCAGGGTTAGGAATGGAGTCCCTACATTGGCTACAATGGTCAGTTTTGTTAAACATGCAATTAGATACTTGACAAATTCTCTACAACCTGGATTGAGTGGATTCTCTTTCGGGGCTGCCCGGATTTCTGAGATTTCTTCCTATAAGTGGAGGGGAAACCCTTGAGATCCAAGGAGTTGAGGTGCTGAGCATGGGAAGGGGAGCTGGCTCCTTCCCCCCCCCTCTATTCACCCTACTCACCTACACCCCCACCCGCTCTCCACCCATCACCGCACTACCTTTTTTCCCTCTGCCTTTATAGTTTCATCTTTGATCTATAAACTTCTTTCTTTCTCTTTCCTCTGTATATCTTATACTCCTATTTAGATTCTCCTGAGGCTCTCCATTCCCCGAAGAACAGGGTAAAAGAACACCCACCATACACCAAGGACATGGTCTAAGGACCGGAGCTGGCTCCTTCCCCCCCCCCCCTCTATTCACCCTACTCACCTACCCCCCCACCCGCTCTCCACCCATCACCGCACTACCTTTTTCTCCCTCTGCCTTTATAGTTTCATCTTTGATCTATAAACTTCTTTCTTTCTCTTTCCTCTGTATATCTTATACTCCTATTTAGATTCTCCTGAGGCTCTCCATTTCCTGAAGAAGAGGGTAAAAGAACACCCACCATACACCAAGGAATAGGTCTAAGGACCGGAGCTGGTAACAACGAATCTAAACCGAGACACTTACAAACGGCCACTGATCCCTAATGTAAATGGTTAAAGGGAACCTGTCACCCCAAATAACCTTTCTAACCTATTAATACCTGTCCCTGCAGACTTACAATACATTCTAACACATCCCTGACTCACCTTTTTTACTAATCTACAAGTACAATAATGTAGTTATGAAACTTACAAAATTCTTGTCACGGGCGTTCCTTCAAGGCATTTTGACCGGTAGGCGGGTCCCCTGTGTCACGCTACCCCTGGCTCGTTGCTCTAATACGCCCTAATGGGAGTCATTATACAAATGCAGAGCGCGGGCACGATTTCAATATCGCGCCCGCAACGTCACTGCTGCGACACGGTCATGTGTTCCTTCCACGAACCTGTATCTTCCTTCCATCCTTCCTTGAAACTGTATCCTTCCTTCTTTTCTTCCATCCTTT
>JARQOC010000001.1:258691838-258777810 GCA_033576535.1 Allobates femoralis | reverse complement strand
TTTCTGTTTAGGTGTTAATGATGGCTTATGTTTAGCTTTTCTGTATGTAAATCCCATTTCCTTTAGGTGGTTTCTTACAGTTCAGTCACAGACATTAACTCCAGTTTCCTCCCATTTGTTCCTCATTTGTTTTGTTGTACATTTCCTGTCTTGGAGACTTTTGGTTTAAGTTTCTGCTCTTGATGCTTTGATATCTTCCTTGGTCTACCAGTATGTTTCTCTTTAACAACCTTCCCATGTTGTTTGTATTTGGTCCAGATTTTACACACAGCGGACTGTGAACAACCGACATCTTTTGCAACATTGCGTGATGATTTACCCTCTTTCAAGAGTTTGATAATCCTCTTCTTTGTTTCAATTGACATCTCTCGTGTTGGAGCCATGGTTCTTGTCAGTCCAGTTGGTGCAACAGCTCTCCTAGGTATGATCACTCATTTTTAGATGCAGACTAACGAGCAGATCTTATTTGATGCAGGTGTTAGTTTTGGTAATGAAAATTTACAGGGTAATTCCATAATTTTTTCCTCAGAATTGAGTGATTTCATATTTTTTTCCCTCTGCTTGGTCTGAAAAAAGGTACTCTTACTGACTACCACATTTTTTATCTTGATTTCTTTTAGTGTTTCTCAAAGCCATAAAGTTGCCCTTTGAAATGACTTTAGTTTTGTGCCATGTCTGTGATCTGCTTTTTTTTACAACATTAAACAACTAAATGAACATCTTCCGAGCCCAGTGATTCCATAATTTTTGCCAGGGTTGTGTAAGCGCTGACCTAACTCCTATTGAGCATCTTTGGAAAGAGCTGAAACATGCAATCTGGAAAAGGCAACCTGCAAACACGAGACAACTGGAGCAGTTTGCACTTGAGGAGTGGGCAAAAATACCTGTCGAGAGGTGCAGAAATCTCTCCTTACCACAGCATTACTTTGGTCAGTCGACCATTGCACTCATGCAAGGTGCAGCTTTGCCTTGATTAAAAAGGGAAGGCATTACTAGTGCAGGACACCAGCTTCCAATCACTAAACACCTCCTTAACCTTAGTCATGTGAGGTGTTGTTTTTGCAGGATGAGTTGGAGTTTTTATTGATACCATTTTGTAAGGCAGAATCAAGAAGAAATAGAACTTCAGAAATCTTATTACAATGCCACCAGTCTAGATGTGGAATATACAGTACTAGACAATAATTGAACACTTAGTTCTTGGGATCTAAGCTATAACATTTTTCTTTATGGACAAATGACATGTTAAGTCTGGCATGTCAGTATACTGTTGTGGCCAAAAGTATTGACACCCCTGCAATTCTGTCAGATAATACTCAGTTTCTTCCTGAAAATGATTGCAATCACAAATTCTTTGGTATTATTATCTTCATTTAATTTGTCTTCAATGAAAAAACCCAAAAAGAATTGTCCTAAAGCCAAATTGGATATAATTCCACACCAAACATAAAACAGGGGGTGGACAAAAGTATTGGCACTGTTAGAAAAATCATGTGATGCTTCTCTAATTTGTGTAATTAACAGCACCTGTAACTTACCTGTGGCACCTAACAGGTGTTGGCAATAACTAAATCACACTTGCAGCCAGTTGACATGGATTAAAGTTGACTCAACCTCTGTCCTTTGTCCTTGTGTGTACCACATTGAGCATGGAGAAAAGAAAGAAAACCAAAGAACTGTCTGAGGACTTGAGAAACCAAATTGTGAGGAAGTATGAGCAATCTCAAGGCTACAAGTCCATCTCCAAAGACCTGAATGTTCCTGTGTCTACCGTACGCAGTGTCATCAAGAAGTTTAAAGCCCATGGCAACTTTACAGACCAGACCACTGAGTGATATTGAGATTTTTTTGGAGTCTACTTACTCCTCAATGTATTAGCAATAACATATATCTTCTCAGCACATAAATTACCATGATTCAAAAATCTTCAACTTCCAGTCTGTGTTTATTGTTAGAAGGTCACTATCATAAAAATGTGCTCTAGCATTTTATGCAGTCTATGTTAGTCTCTCAATATGATATTAGATAGACTGTGTACATCCTTCCTTTTCATATTCCATAATATCAGGTCAGAGAAAAAATTCCAGTCTTGAATCGGCACACCCCATCTATTAATATAGTAAATCTCCGTTAAATAAGTCCATATCTGCAAAAGTTGGGTGGGATGCTGGGAGACTTCAACTGCTGCACCTACTAATGAGTTTTGGTACAGTAGGGGTGGCGGAAGTGTCTGAGAACTCAGTCCTGCTTTTGGAGACATAGAAATATTTATAAAGAGATTTAGTATATTAATAGATGGGGAGTGCTGGCTCAAGATTGGAATTTTTTCTTTAACTTGATAAGCAATCCACGGATGCGTCCTGTGCTTCCAGGAGCCATGCTGCACACTGCCTAGCCTGGGTTTGAGGTGGAAAATAATTCCTCAAGTCAATATGCTTGTTACAACCACTACAAGGTGAGTGCATCACTATAATTATAAGCCAATCTGTATAAAGGAAATACAAGCGCAAATAGGTCTTATCTTTTTTCATAAATGGCAATGCGGCCAAGTCATACACTGCTCACCTGATATGGTTGTGGCACCCACAACCAGTATAAATGCTATGTACAGCTGCTGCCGGACCCACACTTCCACGTGTACAGTGGTATCGGACAATGGTCAAAAGGACAGTGTGCCGCGGTCCGCAGTGATGGATAAGAATGGTGACCAAACGGGATCTGCAAACAATGGTGCTGTTTATTTCAACACGTTTCGGAGCTAGCCATGCTCTTTCATCAGAAAATATCTCCTAAATCCTGATGAAGGAGCACAGCTAGCTCCGATACACGTTGAAATAAACAGCACCATCGTTTGCAGGTCCCATTTGGTCTTCATTCTTATCCATCACTGCGGACCGCGGCACACCGTCCTTTTGATCACTATAATTATAAACATTTCTCATTCTAAGGGCCCTTTCACATCAGCGTTTTTTTAAATTTGCGGCAGATGCGGTGAAAAAACCGCATCTGCCGCAACTGCCGCATAACGGTTCCACTTGCGGCACGGTTGCGGTTTTTTCCATAGGAAGTATAGGGGGACTTGCGGCAGATGCGGCAAGTGCGGTATTGCACTTGCGGCAGGTGCGGCAGAGAAAAAAACCGCGGCTTACTGCGGTTTTTTTCTCTGCCGCACCTGCCGCAAGTGCAATACCGCACTTGCCGCATCTGCCGCAAGTCCCCCTATACTTCCTATGGAAAAAACCGCAACCGTGCCGCAAGTGGAACCGTTATGCGGCAGTTGCGGCAGATGCGGTTTTTTCACCGCATCTGCCGCAAATTTAAAAAAACGCTGATGTGAAAGGGCCCTAAGATTACGCTTAGCTCCTGCGTGGCGTTGTCTCCTCTCTTTTTATCTCTATCCTCAGGGTATTTTCAATATTATTCAATATTATGTAAAGTCTCACTGATCATCTGTTTAATGTTTCTGGTGTTCATAAATTTTAGCAGCCACTGAAGTAGTTATAGCAAGCACTTGGAAATCAGGCATGTTCTCTCAAATTATTGCTTATTTCTCTAGGTTGAACAGTGACCATGACATGTTATCTACACTGCTATAATTCTATCAGCGGATGGCAAAGTCTCTGAATGTCAGAAACACTGATTACTGTAAATGACCATGAAAATTTACAGTGGTACTACTAAACACAGGTCAAAATTGTCCTCATTTGCTTCTGGCAATTGTATTAGTGGCGAGGAAGTATGTAATACAGTATATGGTACATCACATATCTCAATCACAGCAGGATGTTGTTACTTCTGACAGCAATAGTAATGATCTCTCTCACGTAAGAAAAGATAAGAAAAAACTAAATGTTCCAATGCAAAAAAGAATTTATTGAGAGGTTTCAAAATCGATTCAATCCAATGTTTCGATCACACACTCTTATCTTTATCAAGGATCATATACATTTATATACTGAGGGAAACTACTAGGATAGATTTATACTCTACCTATACTGTATACACCTATTTGCATATATCTAACTATCCCTACAAATAAGAAATTGTCCTGCTTTTGTTTCACTACACCTACAAGTAGATCTTCTGTATGACATTTTATTTAGGATTTGGTGCGAAAATCCATAGACCATAGTAGATATTTACTTACAATAAGGAGTATATATAATTTAGACCTATATAAAGTAAGTATATTAGCTCACAGGTACATTAATTGATTTGTCTCTCATATTTATAGTCCCTTCCTATAAACTTTCGGTTGACATTTTCCTGCACCTCTTAATTACAGGTACGCTGTCCTCAGCTAGTGGCAGAGATGTATTCTAGATTATAGTGTTATATTTCTAATTCCTAACTTTGCCATTTTCCAGTATCTGATTTATTCAAGGACATAGCTTATGCACATTTTTGACATTTTCTGAAATTTACATTTTTCACAGATATGTTGTTGTTCTTTCTCTTTTTCACATTCTATTGCTTATTTGAGTTACCCACTTTCCACACTCAAAAACACCTGTTTCCCCAGGTACCTATGATCTCTCTCTACTGTATTATTTCACTTGTGCTCCTTACCTGTCCTGAGCGACCTTGAGGTAGGATAACGTCCTTTTGTATCCAGTGCTTTTTTTGTAAAAAAATATTTCCTGATACGCCTCTCAGAGCTGAGGGGGGTGGGGGCGGAGCCTGGGGAGGGGCCGGGCGAGATTAATATATTTAATATATTAATATGTTTGCTCCGAACGTTGCACCCGGTCTTATTTTCAGGGGGGAGGCATACACACACAGGGACATACACTCACAGGGGAATATATTCACAGTACGGTGGCTCAGTGGTTAGCACTGTATATGGTGGCTCATTGGTTAGCACTGTATGGTGGCTCAGTGGTTAGCACTGTACACAGTGGCTCAGTGGTTAGCACTGTATATGGTGGCTCAGTGGTTAGCACTGTATATGGTGGCTCAGTGGTTAGCAATGTATATGGTGGCTCAGTGGTTAGCACTGTATATGGTGGCTCAGTGGTTAGCACTGTATATGGTGGCTCAGTGGTTAGCACTGTATGGTGGCTCAGTGGTTAGCACTGTATGGTGGCTCAGTGGTTAGCACTGTATATGGTGGCTCAGTGGTTAGCACTGTATATGGTGGCTCAGTGGTTAGAACTGTATACGGTGGCTCAGAGGTTAGCACTGTATATGGTGGCTCAGTGGTTAGCACTGTATACGGTGGCTTAGTGGTTAGTATTGTACGGTGGCTCAGTGGTTAGCACTGCGCGATGTCTCTGTGGTTAGCAAAGTATGATGGTGGTGGCTCAGTGGTTAGCAGCACAGTATATGGTGGGCAGGCGGTTAGACCATGATGAAGGCTGGGGGGGTGAGGGCAGGATGACGGAGCCTGGAGGGGTGAGGGCAGGAGGACAGAGGCTGGAGGGGTGAGGGCAGGAGGACAGAGGCTGGAGGGTTGAGGGCAGGAGGACAGAGGCTGGAGGGTTGAGGGCAGGAGGACAGAGGCTGGAGGGGTGAGGGCAGGATGACGGAGGCTGGAGGGGTGAGCACAGAAGGACAGAGGCTGGAGGGGTGAGCGCAGGAGGACAGAGGCTGGAGAGGTGAGGGCAGGATGACGGAGGCTGGAGGAGTGAGCGCAGGATGACGGAGGCTGGAGGGGTGAGCGCAGGAGGACAGTGGCTGGAGGGGTGAGGGCAGGAGGACAGAGGCTGGAGGGGTGAGCGCAGGATGACAGAGGCTGGAGGGGTGAGCGCAGGATGACAGAGGCTGGAGGGGTGAGGGCAGGAGGACAGAGGCTGGAGGCCCCCATCACAAGCACAGTGCAGCCAACTTTATCTTTATTTACATTACATTTATTTTACACTCACTGTGATCCTCCCGGCTGCTCTGTCTCTGCTCACACAGCCACACACATTGCACACACACTGTACACAAAGCCACACACATTGCACACACACTGCACACAAAGCCACACACATTGCACACACATTGCACACACACTGCACACAAAGCCGCACACACATTGCACACACTCTGCACACAAAGCCACACACATTGCACACAAACTGCACACACACACATTGCACACACAGCCAGGCTGCACAGAACACTGCATCTTCTTTCCTCTGGGCCACTCACCACCTGCTCTCTGACTCCTCACTCGGCTGGCAGACAGTGCTGGTCCTGGCCCTGGCCGGCAGAAACCGCACCGCTGCCATCAGCGGTGTTCGCCGGGCCGGAAGTGCGCGTGGAGACACACATACAGCAGCCAGGTCCTGGCTGGCTGCTGCTATCTCCGTGGCGCATTTCTCCCACAGAGGAGACTGAGAGGGATTACTGGACTTTACAGATGGGGGGGGGGCGGCGGCAGGCAGCAGATATTCCGGTAAGCCGTACCAGATCGCACCAGGTTTTCCCGGATTTTCCGGTACGGCGTACCGGCCCATTCCGGTACAAAAAAAGCCCTGTTTGTATCTCTAGTTTAGTAAGCTATGATGAACCCTTTTGTTTAATCACACAGACATTCAGCACATATGAGGTTTTACAGAACCCATAATTTATCTTAAAGGAAAACTGTCAGGCCAAAAATCCATATGTAACTGATTTCATTTTCTAATTCCTTTCTCTAAGATCTCTCTATTCATGTATTTCTATTATTTATACTTCCCTTCTATTCTCTGTAAACTTCAAAATAAAAGATTTATTCCCTATGTCACTCACAGAAAGCTCTCTGCTGCCGACTCCCACTCAATGATTGAATATTCATGCTTCATGACACGGTCCTGTCTCCTCTCTGATCTGTCTGTTGTGTGACTCATTCACTGCAGACAGAGAAGGGAGGAGGGAGGAGGAGTGATCTTTGCTGCAGCTTTGAGCTCTTCACGTCATTGTATGTATCTGAGACATGTGCAGTGTGTGCAGTCTGAGATATTTCTATGTGATTATAAGAACATTTGATCATTTGCTAATCAGATACACACATTACATCTTACAGGTTGCAGCACAAAACACCTCCCCCCTCCCAGCACAGAGCACAGAGGGGAGGGACTGAACACAAGCCGGGATGGGTGTGGATATTTAAATAACACTTATACAGCAACTGGACTATTTGTTTTGAAATATAATGGAGAGGACTAATGCACCAACTCCTTGCAGGGTGTGACAATGCTGATAGTTTGGAAACCACAAAGGGTAGAATACTTATTTTACATGTTTTTAAAAGGTCTGCCCAGGCACTATTTAAGGTAATATTAGCATCATACTGAAAAATGGCCTGACAGAGTCCCTTGAATCTCTACACTTTATGATTCTTGTAATGAGATACTATGAGATGCTATCAAATGTCTACATATATTCAATTATTCTGTATTTCATTTTCAGTCTTGATATGACTTATCCTTTTAAGATGTTTTTATTAGACAACAAGAAAGTAATATAACTAAGTCGAGATGATAAAATTTTCAGCATAAAATTTTACATATAGTATTAACACATAACATATATATTTAAGAAGGTAAACAAAAAGAAGGAGAAAAATAAAAGACAAAATTTGAGGAAAATAAAACAACAAACTATTTACAGATGACACGATGATAATATGTACCAGGAAATCTAAAAATCTCTCAGCTAATTATTTTCAATATGGACAATGAAAGGAAACAATTAGACTAAACTAAGTCAAACGAAATGTAAGATTCGGTACATACATCTGAACCCAACTCGCCCACTTCTCCATGTATTTTAATTTAACATGTACACCCCCTCTAAGAGCAAACATGAACTCAAATAAATTTTGTGATGCTATACAATCCATAAGATTCTCAATAGATGGAACTAAATCGCTTTTCCATCGAGAGGCGATAAAATGTTTTGCCACTAGTAAGATGTGTAAGGTTAAAAAGTGCTTACATTTTGCAAGATCACAAATCCCAACTAACAGTACAGCAGAATCAAAAGTTAAAGTTAAGTCTAAATCCCAAACTAGATATATCAGAGATTGAATGTCCATCCAAAAGGCATGTATTTTAGGACATGACCAGAAAACGTGTCTGATAGATCCTAAGAGACCACACTGTCTCCAACACAAATTAGAAGTACTAGGGTCAATCTTGTGTAGTTTCAAAGGGGTGAAATACCACTTGGTGAACAACTTATATTGGGTTTTCAATAATGTCAAACAATGGACGGATGAATAAAGGATTTTAAAAATAGTGGGTAATTGGTCATGGAAAATTTGGTTGTCAATGTCAAGTTCGTTATCCCATACTCTGTAGAATTGAAAGTTGTCAGGGATCACATCTTTGTTAAAGGTTTTATAAATAGTATTAGTTTTCCAAACAACCCCGTTCCCAGACTGACGAAGCAGTAAATCAATGTTATTAGGTAAAGTAAAGTCTAAGTGTGGGTTATTTAAAGTTTTGTTTATATAGTCCAGAGTCAGATAGGCAAAAACGAGAGGAAATAACCTCAAAAGAGGCCAATTTATCTTCAACAAACACATCAGATACATTTTTGATATTTCTACTTTTCCAATTGGAGAGATTGAGGGAAGGACATAACCAAGAGAAGACATCTATCGGGAGCCAGGCAGGGCAAGTCGGAGAGAAAATGGTCTTGAATATTTGATTAAACATCAACCAGGCCTTAATAGTAGCCTTAAGTGGGGCTTCTAAAGGAAGTCTCTTTTTTGGATGAAGAAGGTATTGAGCAATAAACAACGTGGTGTCCCTTTTTCCCATAATAGACCTCTCTATGTTTACCCAAGACGGTGAGTGTTCATTACTCCACCAGCTTGAACTGGTTTGAGTTAGAATGGCAAAATAATAGGCCCTAAGATTAGGAACACCCAGTCCTCCATTTAGTTTGTTCTTTTCAAGAGTAATAGCTGCAACCCTGGGGAATTTCCCTCGCCAAACAAATCTACTAAGTTGTGTCTGAAGGCTTCTAAAATACTTCTGAGGAATGGCTACAGGGAGAAAACGGAAAAGATAAAGAATCTTAGAAAGGAGTAACATTTTATAGGCTGTAATGTGAACTGTTCATGAGACCTCTAAATTAGACAAAAATATCACATCTTTAGAGATAGGCTTAACAATATCATACAGATTTTTATCCACCATATTAGAGAGAGGTTTGGTAATGGTGATCCCCAGGTAAGGAACCTCTGACGATAGCCAGGATAATTTAAATTCACTTTTTAAAATATCAAACAGGTGACTTTCAATGTGATAGGGTAAAGCCTGGGACTTACTTGTATTTAATTTATAGTAAGAGAGTCTGAAGAATCTCTCAACAATGTCCATCAGATTCCTTAGAGATACAAGAGGATCTGACAAAATAATCAGTAAATCATCTGCAAACAAAGATGTAACATGGTGACGCTCATATAATGTATAACCCCTAATTCCCTCGTGTATCCTTATAGCCTTCACCAAAGGTTCAAGAAAGAAATTAAATAAAGTAGGAGACAGAGGACATCCCTGACGTTTCCCGTTGATAATTGTAAGGGATTCAGACACATACTGTATATACTCGCGTATAAGCTGAGTTTTTCAGCCCAAAATTTGGGCTGAAAAGTCCCCCCTCGGCTTATACGCGAGTATATACGGTAATCCATATATATACAGCAGCAGCCCCGGAGGTATAGAGGCCCCCCATCAAGCTCCAGGGCCCCTCCCCTTGCGCGGCAGCCTGTAAAGTAAAATCATACTTATCACTGTCCCGCGCTGTCCCGCCGCTTGCCGACACACGATCCCGGGCTTCATTCCGCGTCTTCTGTGGTCGCGGGCAATGACGTCATTGCCCGCGACTACAGGAAGCGGGAAGACGCGGATTGAAGCCCGGGATCGTGTGTCGGCAAGCGGCGGGACAGCGCGGGACAGTGATAAGTATGATTTTACTTTACAGGCTGCCGCGCAAGGGGGGGGCCCTGGAGCTTGATGGGGGGGCCTATATACCTCCGGGGCTGCTGCTGTATACAGCCCTGGGGCTGCTGCTGCTGTATACACCACTGGGGCTGCTGTATACTACCTAAGGGCTGCTGTATATACCTCTGGGGCTGCTGTATACACCATTAGGGCTGCTGCTATATATACCTCTGGGGCTGTATATACCTCTGGGGCTGCTGTATACTACCTTTGGGGCTGCTGTACACTACCACTGGGGCTGCTGTATAGTACCACTGGGGCTGTATATACCTCTGGGGCTGCTGTATACTACCACTGGGGCTGCTGTATACTACCACTGGGGCTGCTGTATACTACCACTGGGGCTGCTGTATACTACCACTGGGGCTGTATATACCTCTGGGGCTGCTGTATACTACCACTGGGGCTGCTGTATACTACCACTGGGGCTGCTGTATACTACCACTGGGGCTGTATATACCTCTGGGGCTGCTGTATACTACCACTGGGGCTGCTGTATACACCTCTGGGGCTGCTGTATACTAACCACTGGGGCTGCTGCTGTATATACCACTGGGGCTGCTGCTGTATACTACCACTGGGGCTGCTGTATATACCTCTGGGGCTGCTGTACACCACACTGCTGGGGGCTGTATACCTGTGCTGGGGTCCACCCTCGGCTTATACACGAGTCAATAGGTTTTCCCAGGTTTTGGGGGCAAAAGTAGGGGGGTCGGCTTATACACGGGTCGGCTTATACACGAGTATATACAGTAATTATTTGTTAAAATTCTAGCAGTCGGATGGGAGTATTAAGGACCAAAAAAACTAATTTTTTAAGGGATTCAAATAAAAATATCCAGTTTACTCGATCAAAGCCTTTTCGGCATCAAAAGAGGACAACAAAGTAGGAAGACCCGACCTCTCTAAATGCGAAATGAGATGGTATATCCTTCTTGTGGCATGCAGAGTATTTCTGCCACTTACAAAGCCTGTCTGATCGGTATGAATTAAGCAGGCTATATATTGGGATACTATATTGACCACAACTTTGGCTATGATTTTGGAATCTGTGTTTAAAAGTGAAATAGACCTGTAATCTCTCACATTTAGGACATCTCCTTTACTTTTGGGGATAACTGTAATTAATGCTTTCTGCATTTCTGCAGGAAGCAGAGATGACATGGAGGCCGAATTGATAAGTTTAGAAAGGTAAGGTACAAGGATGTAGGCAAAATTTTTAAAATATTCATAAGATAAACCATCAAGGTCAGGTGATTTTCCGTTTTTTAGAGATTTCACTGCCTCATGAATTTCAGAATTTTGAAAAGGACAATTGAGGAGATCAATCTCTTTTGTAGTCAAGGGGGGAAGGTTTAAGGAATCTAAAAATGAATTAACTTCTGACAGACAAGGCTGCACAATACCTGGGCTTAAGTTCAAATTGTAGAGGCTTTGATAAAAGTGCAAGAACTCACTCGATATATCCCTGGGATATCTACAAATCGACCCCTGTTTGTTTTTAATGTGTAAGATCCTCTTTTTTGTCTCATCAATTTTAGCCTATTAACAAAAAATTTTGTTAGATTTGTTATGACAAATGTAGTACTTAAGCTTAGAAGATTGGATCATCTTATCGTAGTCAGAAATTAAGAGGGATTTTAATACTATTCTAAGTTTCAAGATTTTAAGATGGGTAGATGGAAAAGGAGATGTCACTTGTGATTCTTCCAGGGAACGATCTCTGCTACCAAAGATGTAAGTTTGGCTTTAGATTTTTTCTTGAGACGTGAGTTCAGTTCAATCAATTTGCCCCGAATCACTGCCTTGTGGGCTAACCATAATGTCTCAATGCCCAGCTGATCACCATCATTCTCTTCAAAATAATAATTCAGTGTGTCCGTCAATTCTTTCCTAGAGTCAGGTGTAAGTATAAAGAAACTTAATGGGCCTCCAAACCACAGCTAATGAGGCACCACCCCTAGGGACCAATTCAAAAGCTACCAGGGAGTGGTCAGACCACGTTTTTTGCAAAATATTGATATTTTTAATATCATGTATAGAAATGTTGTCAGCTAGAACAAGATCTATTCTGGACAAGGAAATCGGGAATCAGAATAATGTGTGTATTCCTGGAGGTGGCCTTGAGACATTGAAGTACATCGTACAAGCATTCCTTGTCAATCCAGGGACTCAAAGTTAAATTAGAGATTCTACGAGAGTTAGTAGAATCCAATGAGGCATCGGGTACTACGTTGAAATCCCCAAATAAAATTAAAGAACCCTTACGACATTCAGAAATTAAATTCATAATAAGTAATAATAAATCTGTATTATATAGCGCCAACATATTCCGCCAGTGCTTTACAATACAGTGGGTAATAGATGAAAATACACAGCATAATGCAGTAAGAAAATACACAATATAATACAGTAGTTCCAGTAGAGAAAGAAAACAGTACAATAAAAGGAAACAATACAATAAGCATAAAATCAATGTAAAAAATACAATACAATAGATAAAACAAAAAAATAAGGGTGACCCTGCTCAAGAGCTTACAATCTACAACGAGATAGGGGTTATATAAAGTACAGGGGCTTATTACACTGATGGTCCAGGCATCTTGGGGAAATGGGGGATAGAAATAAAGTTACATGAATGGTCACCAGACAATCTGTGTAGACCTTTTGGGTTTGGTGGAATTTGAAGAAGAGTTATGTTGAGAGAGATAGTGAATGGGCTATATACAGTACAAAGTGATTTTGTTCGGGAGCATGATAGGCCGCCTTGAAAAGATGTGTTTTTAGTGAGCGTCTGAAGCTATGCAACTTGTGGATGGTCTTGATTTCTTGAGGTAGAGCATTCCAGAAAATTGGTGCGGCTAGGGAGAAGTCTTGGAGCCAGTAGTAGGAGGATTGGATGTTAGTCGAAGGTCATTTGTAGAATGTAGAGAACTGGTGGGATGATAGACAGAGATGAGGGAGGAGATATAGGGGGGCGCTGCATTGTGAAGAGCTTTGTGGGTGAGAACAAACAATTTGAACTTTATCCTGCAGTGTATAGGCAGCCAATGCAATGACTGGCACAGTGTGGAGGCATCTGAGTAACGATTGGCTAGGTAGGTGATCCTGGCTGCTGCATTAAGGATGGACTGTGGAGGGGAAAGTTTAGAGAGGGGGAAGCCGATTAATAGAGAATTGCAATAATCAAAACGGGAGTGGATTAGGGCCACGGTGAGGGTTTTAGTTGTTTCCATGGTGAGAAAGGGACGGACTCTAGAGATGTTCTTCAGGTGTAAGTGACAAGAATGGATGAGAGATTGTAAGCAGGAGGTGAAGGAGAGGTCGGTGTCAAACGTGACACCCAGACAGTGAGCCTGCTGCCTAGGAGTTATTCTGGTACCACACACTGAGAGAGAGATGTCAGATTTAGGGAGGTTAGTGGAGGGCGGAACAAAAGAAGTTCAGTTTTGGAGAGGTTGAGTTTTAAATAGAGAGCCGACATGTTGGAAACAGCAGCTAGACAGTCATTGGTGTTCTTTAACACAGCAGGGGTAAGGTTAGAAGCTGAAGTGTATAATTGTGTGTCGTCAGCATAGAGATGGTACTGAAAGCCAAATCTGCTGATGGTGTGTCCAATCGGGGCTGTGCAGAGAGAGAAGAGAAGAGGTCCAAGGACTGAACCCTGAGGGACCCCAATAGTGAGAGGAAGAGGGGGGGGAAGTAGAGTCAGCAAATGATACACTGAAAGAGCGGTTAGAAAGATAGGAAGAGAGCCAGGAGAGAGCAGTGTCCTTTATACCAATGGAATGCAGCATGGAGAGTAGGAGATGGTGGTCAACAGTGTCAAAAGCTGCAGAGAGATCTAGAAGAATAAGCAGAGAGTGGTCACCATTACGTTTTGCTGTCAGTAGGTGATTGGTCACTCTGATAAGGGCAGTTTCTGTAGAGTGAAGGGGGTGAAAGCTAGACTGTAATGCATCTAGAAGAGAGTGAGCGCAGAGAGTGAGGCTAGAGTAGACTAGGCGCTCCAGGAGTTTAGAGATATAGGGGAGGTTGGAGACTGGTCTATAGTTATTTGTGCAGGATGGGTCGAGAGAAGCTTTCTGTAATAATGGAGTAATGATTGAGTGTTTGAAGGAGGAGGGGAGGATGCCAGAAGAGAGTGAGAGGTTGAAGATTTTGGTTAGGTGAATGGTGACGACCAGACAGAGAGACTGGAGTAGGTGTGAGGGGATGGGGTCAGTGGTGCTTGTAGTGGGACGAGAAGAAAAGAGGCCTCATATATAATTTATAAAATCTAGCTCTACCACTTGATAGTTTTGCTCAAGGGGAAAACGATCAGTAAGAAAATCAATATCTATCCCTTGCACAACAAAAGGATTCCAGATTTTGAGCTTTGTTTAATGTGTTTTTTTTATTGACTCACAGGGTGAGTATGATCATGTTCAATACCTTATAGTCCTTAGGATTATAGGATCACTACCCAGATCCTCTTCTTAAGTGGAGTGTCCAACTCTGACAGGACACATGACCTTACTCAGATCCTGAGCTGGTCATACTAATAGGTACAGATTTCCAATTAGGCTGGACCTTATAGCATAGCCTCTCCTTTCTAGTCCAAACCTGAACTCTTCTAGCCTATTTTTATAATCCAATTAGCTTCATATTCCTGTTTATCCACCTCAGGTCATTCTATATAGTGATGTCAAAAACCCTTCACTATTTGATCCTATAATCATAAGGACTATAAGGTATTGAACGTGACCATACTCCCCTACCCTGATTCATATTAGAATTCCCTCCCCTCGTTGCACTGTACAGGTTACACTTTAACGAAGTCACTAACCCTCTTAGACACAAATAGTATTACCTCACAGCACAAATTCGCCATAGATACGTCATGCACTTTAGAATATAGTCCACGTAACACGTACACGAGCTATAATCTAGTCTATAATATATAACACTCTGCCATCTGCCTCCACATTATCACCCCTCCACAGAAACACTGCATAAATGTTTATTCCACCACTCACAGCACATCACTCACATGGATCATCTTGTTATTTTCTGTTTTTATACAAAATTGTGATTTTTTGTTTTGTATATATCCTAGTACAATCCTGACGAAGACCCGATGTGGGTCGAAACGTAGATTGGTTGTCTGTCCTCACCCTGTGAATCAATAAAAAAACCACATTAAGCAAAGCTCAAAATCTGGAATCCTTTTGCTGTGCAAGGGTTAGATATTGATTATCTTACTGAGAAGAAAAGAGGAGCCTGGCAACCTCTTCTTCTGTAACTGGGTCAAATGTGGAGAGTGAGCTGGAGAAGATGTGGGGAAGAATGGGAGTGTCAGCGCTTGGAGTCTGGGAGCTGATTTCCTGGTGGATGTTGTCTATTTTCTCCATAAAGTAAGAGGCCAGATCATAAGCACAGAGGTCGGTGATGGGGACCTGCACTTTAGGACTGAGGAGAGAGTGAAAGGTGTCAAAGAGTTTTTTTTGATTGTTAGATAGTGAGGAAATCAGGGTGGTGAAGTAGGTTTGTTTGGCAAGGTGAAGGGCGGAGTTGTAGGTTTTTAGCATGAATTTATAATGGATAAAGTCTTCTGGTGAGCGAGTTTACCTCCAAAGGCGTTCAGCACTCCTAGAGCATCGCTGGAGAAATCGAGTTTGTGATGTGAGCCAGGGCTGTTTTATTCTATGTTTTGAGGTTCTGAGGGTGAGGGGCGCTACTTGGTCCTGGGTGCTTCTGAGAGTATTATTATAGTGATTTACTACCAGATCTGGACAGGAGAATGAGGAGATTGGGAACAGTGATGAGATGAGGGAGTCTGTGAGTGCATGAGGGTTAATGGCCTGTAGATTTCTGGATGTTTGATAGGTAGGGGTGGGCTGTGGTGAGTGAAGTTTAGTAAGTGAGAAGGAGAGAATGTTGTGGTCGGTGAGAAGAGGTGAGTTATCTAAGGAGGAGGTAGAGCAGAGCCAATTTCATCAACTCCCTCAGAAATCGAATCTGGCCCTTATTAGGAGCATACAAATTAACTAGAGTATAACAAACACCCCCAAGCCTACAAATCAAAATGATGTATCTCCCCTCCACATCTCAACAACATTCTCCTGTTCAAACTTGACACTATTTTTAATCAAAAAAGCAACACCCGCTTTCTTTTTCTTATGAGTAGCTAAGATAATGAAGGAATATAACTTATTTCCAAACTTCGGAGGATGATCATCAGAAAATATTGTCTCCTGTAAACCTGCAATATCAATTTTAAATCTAAATAGGTCTCTCCACAGCAATTACCTCTTTTGAGGAGAGTTAATCCATTTACATTAAGGGACATTACATTAATAGCCATATAAGTAAATAAACGACGTAATGTCAGTAAAGAAAAGAATCACTAAACCCTAAAGACAGGAGATTCGTGGAAAGATGTAATGTGGCACCCTGGTTGGGGCACCACAGAAACTCTTAGAACACAATGGAAAGTACACAGCAAGCAGACCTCACTTACTTTAACACCACTTTCACCCCAGGCCTCTAGGGGGAGCTCCACTGGTTGCCTTAAGCCAGTTCCCTCTATAAATACGTGTCCTGGAGGGAGAAACAGTGGAGTGTGCAGTCACTTTAGAACTGTGAACAGCTAGGAGAGCTGACCTGGTACTGGAGCCACACTAGGCCCATACCAGCACACCCGGAAAGTGGGAGACTGTCGCAACATGGGTCATAGGAACAGGAGGCAAATACCTTACAGGGGCAGAGGAGTTACTTTAACTCTCCCTAACAATCCGGTCACTGGGTCCGAGCTACAGGAGCCATAGCGCAGGCTGCAGAGAAACCAGCACCCCAACAAGGGAGTTTAGCTCCCTGGACACCTGAAGCACCACCAAATGAGAGCCCGGAGTCGAGCGCTCGACAATAATCCTTTATAGTGCCCTCAGTGCAGCAAACTCGGGTGTAACAAGTCACACCAGAACGTGCAACCCCGGTTTGGTAGGATTCCATGTCCACCAGATCCTGTTAGAACTGCGTACATCAGGAAGCCTAAACCACTGCTTGCTATGGAATCTCCAGGAGTGTCTACTTCATCACCCGGTCGAGTGTACCTGTTGACACCAGTAAAAGGTACAGAAAAGACTTTACGTGTCTGTGCATTCTTCCTGGATTAAAACTTAAAATGACCGAGCTGCCATATTCCATCCAGTATGGTTCCTGGCCCTGGGGACTCCTGCTCATCCTGTGGGGAGCATCCTATATAGCTGCCGCACATTCCCCGGAGGCCCAAGCAGCGCCGGTGCCATCACCGGACTCGCTGGTGCCATCACCGGACTCCCACAGGTGGCGTCACGACAACCAATACTTATCCCAATCCTTTAATCCCTTTTTATTTGACCACCGGGCCCCACAGCCTCAGGCGCGGAACCGTGACAAATGAAGCATTCCCTGAGACCTGAGAACCCGGCAACGGTGAGTCAGCATGATACACTCATCATGTCAATACTTGCTAAAGAAGAATAAAAACAACAAAAATAAAAGAAAAATAATAAGAAATATATACACTAACGGACTATATGGAGCAGTTAGAAACAACTGATGGAAAAAAGCTCCTTGGGGAGAAAAACCGGCCTCTCGCCCACAATTAAAAATGTAATAGGATCATCTAAAGGTAATCACCTCAGTGCCTCAGAATGAAAAGTTTCGTTTAATCGAGTGCACATATTCAGGTAACTGACGGATCACTCATTTCAAGATCTATCAAAAGTTTAAGTCCCTGCTCCAGTCCCTTTATCATATAAGAAGTAGTACCCCGCTTGAAGTTCAGTTTGGTTTGAGAGTACCACTTGTATATTACACCAGTCACACGCAGTATTTTGGTGATTGGTATCAAAGTTTTCCATTTGGATACATTTTCTTTAGAAAGGTCAGAGAAAATTATAATATCATGGGATGGCCTAGGCAGAGTCTTGTGCTTCTGCATGTAGCTGGTTAAGAGTTTTTTTGTGTTCCTAAAGCCAAAGGTGACTAAAGTATCTCTAGGAAACTTTTCCGGAATAGATATGGGTCTAGGAAGGTGAAATGTTTTATCTAACTGACATTCTACATCCGATAGGGAGGGCAAGACCATTTTAAGCAATTTTCTGAGGTAAGGTTGCAATTCAGACCGTGTGACTGTCTCAGGAATTCCACTCAATTTTAAATTGGACTGCCTATTTGAATTGTCAAGATAATCCAATCTACTGGATAGTGTCTTATTTAGTTTTAGTTAATTCTTTTTGAATAGAGCCATTAGCTTTAGATAGTCTTTTGATTTCAGTCTCCGTATAGTCAACTCTGGTTGTTAGGGTGGAGAGTGTTTTTTTAATGCCAGAAAACTCCAGTTTAATTTTGTTGGTGAAGCTATTGAAGAGGTCATGTAGAAACTCTCTATCTACTGGCCCAGTTTGATCTCTCACTTTAGTAGATAAGGGAAGTAACCCTGGGTCTTTGTTTGACAGGAGGAGAATGAGAGCTGTCACCTTCTCCCGAATCCAACTCCTATAAAGTAGGTCCAACCGAAGTAGAACTCCCAGGGGGAATTATATCTTGATGTTTTGAAGTCTTTTTCGAGGTGCCACTAGTCTGGATATCAAGGGTATCCATGTCTGAACCCTGCACATGAGAATCCACTCTGTCTAGCTTCTCTTTATGTTCACTATCTAAAATCAGTCTAACTTTAGACGGAGTACATTTTATATTGGATTTAACGGGTTTACACGCAGGATTCAGGTTAACCTTATTGAGGTCCTTTAGTCTACAAGACATAAGTAACCAGATGAGAGTGTCTAAACAAGTATTAGGAATATAAATCTTACTGTAAGAAGAGTCAGCGTACATAGATGTTCAATCTCAATGTAAGATAGTGGTTACTGTTGAGGCCAACCAAAGTAGCAGTTGAACCCCCAACAGCGTCAATAAACTACAACACAACCCGCATCAGAAAAGAAAATAATTACCGTATATACTCGTGTATAAGCCGACCCGTGTATAAGCCGACCCCCCTACTTTTGCCCCAAAAATCTGGAAAAACCTATTGACTCGTGTATAAGCCGAGGGTGGACCCCAGCACAGGTATACAGCCCCCAGCAGTGTGGTATACAGGCCCCCCCCAGTGGTATACAGGTCTCCCCAGTGGTAGTATACAGCAGCCCCAGTGGTAGTATATAGCAGCCCCAGTGGTAGTATATAGCAGCCCCAGTGGTAGTATACAGCAGCCCCAGTGGTAGTATACAGCAGCCCCAGTGGTAGTATATAGCAGCCCCAGCAGCCCCAGTGGTAGTATACAGCAGCCCCAGTGGTATACAGCAGCCCCAGAGGTATATACAGCAGCCCCAGTGGTAGTATACAGCAGCCCCAGTGGTAGTATACAGCAGCCCCAGTGGTAGTATACAGCAGCCCCAGTGGTAGTATATAGCAGCCCCAGTGGTAGTATACAGCAGCCCCAGTGGTAGTACACAGCAGCCCCAGTGGTAGTATATAGCAGCCCCAGTGGTAGCATATAGCAGCCCAAGCAGCCCCAGAGGTAGTATACAGCAGCCCCAGTGGTAGTATACAGCAGCCCCAGTGGTAGTATACAGCAGCCCCAGTGGTAGTATATAGCAGCCCCAGTGGTAGTATACAGCAGCCCCAGTGGTAGTATACAGCAGCCCCAGTGGTAGTATATAGCAGCCCCAGCAGCCCCAGTGGTAGTATACAGCAGCCCCAGTGGTATACAGCAGCCCCAGAGGTATATACAGCAGCCCCAGTGGTAGTATACAGCAGCCCCAGTGGTAGTATACAGCAGCCCCAGTGGTAGTATACAGCAGCCCCAGTGGTAGTATATAGCAGCCCCAGTGGTAGTATACAGCAGCCCCAGTGGTAGTACACAGCAGCCCCAGTGGTAGTATATAGCAGCCCCAGTGGTAGCATATAGCAGCCCAAGCAGCCCCAGAGGTAGTATACAGCAGCCCAGTGGTAGTATACAGCAGCCCCAGTGGTAGTATACAGCAGCCCCAGTGGTAGTATATAGCAGCCCCAGTGGTAGTATACAGCAGCCCCAGTGGTAGTATACAGCAGCCCCAGTGGTAGTATATAGCAGCCCCAGTGGTAGTATACAGCAGCCCCAGTGGTAGTATACAGCAGCCCCAGTGGTAGTATACAGCAGCCCCAGTGGTAGTATATAGCAGCCCCAGTGGTAGTATACAGCAGCCCCAGTGGTAGTATATAGCAGCCCCAGCAGCCCCAGTGGTAGTATACAGCAGCCCCAGTGGTATACAGCAGCCCCAGAGGTATATACAGCAGCCCCAGTGGTACACAGCAGCCCCCAGGGGGTACACAGCAGCCCCCAGGGGGTACTCAGCAGCCCCCTGGGGGGTCCCCAGCAGCCCCCTGGGGGTACACAGCAGCCCCCAGGGGGTACTCAGCAGCCCCCTGGGGGTCCCCAGCAGCCCCCTGGGGGGTCCCCAACAGCCCCCTGGGGGTCCCCAGCAGCCCCCAAATGCTGGCACTCGCCCCCCCTTGCAAGGGCCCCCCCCCACTTCTCTTACCATCCCGGTCTTCTGATCATCGCCGCTCCTCGGTGCTCCTCGCTGCTCCGTCCTCTCTGTTCCCGGCCTTCTACATCCGGGATCCCCGGCCGTTGCGCGATGACGTCATATGCATTGCGACGGCGGGGGTCCCGGATGCAGCAGCAGGGCGGACGGAGCAGCGAGGAGCACCGAGGAGCGGCGATGATCAGAAGACCGGGATGGTAATGTATAAGCAGCGGGGGGGCCCTTACAAGGTGGGGCGAGTGCCAGCATTTGGGGGCTATATGCACTGCTTCCCCCTGCCGCTGATTGACAGGGGGAAGCAGTGCATATTTAATGAGCGGCCCCACGTGACGGGGGCCGCTCATACAGCAGCCCCCCCCGCCTCCTCCAGCCTCCACAGCCCCCACCACAGCCACCACAAGATGGGCCCCCGTATAGACCCGTGTATAAGCCGAGGGGGGGACTTTTCAGCCCAAATTTTGGGCTGAAAAACTCGGCTTATACACGAGTATATACGGTAACTTATACAAGCATATATATATTTTTGGAATCCGCTCCACACTCCGAGGTTCCAGGATCTGCGAAGCTCGCGGACGTAGGAGACCCTCCGATCTCACTTGCTCACGCAGAATCCTCAGCAGCTCCGAGTCTTGAGTAATTACAAAACAATATCCAGCAATCTGAGTATATCAGGTGCACTGGACCAGAACAGTTGTTTAATATTCTGTAAATTCTAGTAATAGGTCCAGATTAGTCCAAAATAGTATATTAGTGTCCAGATGATAAATGAAGAAGTCAGGGTAGAAGCAGTAATAATCCTCAAGAGTATGAGAAGACAGTGAATAATTATAATAATTTAGTTGTATCTTCTTCTTTTACTTTAAAGGGAACCTAACCTCACAAACTGACCCCCCGCATCTTTAGACCTGTCCCTGCACCCCCTCTTATCATTTCTAGCCATCCCTTTTGCAGAAAAAATCGATTCAGTAAAGTAGAAAAGAAGTTATATTTACCTCGTCCTGTGTGGGTTCTCTGTTTCTGAATTAGTCTCAAAGGCGTGTCTGTCTGCTGTAGCCTTGTAATTATGCACGCCCCTCTCTGCTTGATGCCTTGGTAAGAGCCTGGCAGCGTCATGAAAGGGGTGGGGCTAAATTGTGTCATGCCATTAGCCCCGCCCCCTTTCACGACGTGGCCAGGCTCTTAGCAAGGCAGCAACCTGAGTGGGGCGTGCATAATTACAAGGGAGCAGCAGACTGGCAGACCATTGAGACTAATTCAGAAACAGAGAACCCACACAGGACGGAGGTGAATATAAACTTTTCTCTACTTTACAAAATCGATTTTTTTCTACAAAAGGGATGGCTAGAAATGATAATAGGGGGTGCAGGGACAGGTATAAAGATGCGGGGGGGTCAGTTTGTGGGGTCAGGTTCCCTTTAATTATCTTTGTGAATAACCAGATGTGCCCACAAGATATATGAAAGTCACAATGAGCTGTTATACTACTCCGCAGGTGGTAGTGTAGAATAGGTGAAATAAAAAATTATGAGAGATATGGAGAAAAACAAGTCCTTCTATATGGAATAAACCAGAAATAGCAGTTTATAACATGTACTGTTGAAAAAATGCCAGATTCAGCTTAAAAAATGAGTAATGAAGAGTCTGGGCAGTGATCACTAGCTATTATACAGGCTACGCAGCACCGCAACAATTCTGGCGTAAGCGGCAATATATTTAATAGGCACTACTCAATTTGCTTATGCAAAGTGTGTAAGTCGCAATTTTACCGCTGGAAGATATCAAAACTGCTGAGCTCCTCCAGGAAACCTCTAAATAGTAAGTGCCAGACCAGAAAAAGCTCAGAGGGGGCTCAGATTATCTTAGAATAACCCCCTAATGAGCCTGAGTGGTGATGTCTGGTCACTATACAAGCATCACAGCAGCGCAATAATTCTGGCGTAGACGGCAATAGATTTAATAGGCGCTACGAAATTTGCGCACACAAAGTACGTAACTTGCGGTTTTACCGCTAGAAATGCTGAATATGTGATTTTTAGTCATGAAAAATTCTAAATTGTGAGTGCCAGTCTGAAAACAGTTCAAGGGGGTCCACATTACCCCATGACAACCCACTATAGAGGAAAACTAATATAACATAAGTATAATTAATATCTACTATATAATTGCCGTAGGCAAAATCGTGTCGGACCCCGAAAACGCCGTGGCTATGTCACTATGTGACGTCACCACGCGCGAGCAATGGCCGCGAAGTCGCTGGCCGAAAATAGAACCAGAGGCTCGGCCACAAACTTAGCGATTTACTGCTGAGGTAGTGCGAGCAATGGCCGCGAGGCCATTGCGAGTCGCTACCTCAGCCGCCGCACCTGCCGCAACTCCCCCTATACTTTCAATGGGGATCTATTGCGAGTCGCTGTGTAGCGCGAGCAATGGCCGCGAGGCCATTGCGAGTCGCTACACTTGCAGGTTGGTGTAAAGATGTCATTGGAATAATTGGATTATTATTTGAAAATCTAAAAAAAAAATTAAAAATATTCTAGACACCCGATGCATTTGCATCGGGCTCACAGCTAGTAATTAATATAAGTATAACACTACTGCCAATGGAAATCTGTCAGGTGTCCCCAAATCATAGTAATTAATGTAAAAGTCATAAAAAGCTATCTCTTAAACCGTCTTTCAAAATACTGAGAGATTTGAAGCTTATTTATGTAAAATTTGGGGAATATTAGAGCAATAAAGATATTATAAAGGTGACTAGGCGGCCATTATTCATGAGATGACAGAACAGTCTTTTACCTCAGGTAAACTTGAAGACTGGATTGTGAGGAAAGTTCTTGTCAAAAATGACCACAAACCTGATCAAAACGTTCCCAAGATGATCACAAGATTGGTAGTAAAGCTTTTTTCAGTAGTTAAAGTCTTTATAAGAGCATTTAGCCCAGTCGCTTATGGTTGTGGGAAGAGCAGAGGTAAAAACCTACGCCATTACCATTAGGCCACGCCCCCTCTCAATATATGACTTATCCTTCCTTTACATTGATCATGCTATTTGCCTCTACAGTCATGGCCAAAAGTTTTGAGAATGATACAAATATTAATTTTTACAAAGTCTACTGCTTCAGTTTTTCTAATGGCAATTTGCATATACTACAGAATGTCATAAAGAGTGATCAGCTTAACAGCAATTACTTGCTAAGTCAATATTTGCCTAGAAAATGAACTTTAACCCCCAAAACACATTTCAACATCATTGCAGTCCTGCCTTAGAAGGAGCAGCTAACATCATTTTAGTGATTGTTCCATTAACACAGGTGTGGGTGTTGATGAGGACAGGGCTGGCGAACAATCAGTCATGATTAAGTAAGAATGACACCACTGGACACTTTAAAAGGAGGCTGGTGCTTGGTATCATTGTTTCTCTTCAGTTAACCATGGTTATCTTTAATGAAACACGTGCAGCCATCATTGCACTGCACAAAAATGGCCTAACAGGGAAGAGTATTGCAGCTACAAAGATTGCACCTCAGTCAACAATCTATCGCATCATTAAGAACTTCAGGGAGAGAGCTTCCATTGTTGTCAAAAAGGCTCCAGGGTGCCCAAGAAAGACCAGCAAGCGCCAGGACCGTATCTTAAAGCTGTTTCAGCTGCGGGATCGGACTACCAGCAGTGCCGAGCTTGCTCAGGAATGGCAGCAGGCTGCTGTGAGTGTGAGACACTTTGAGCAAGACCTGGTTTCAAGGAGGGCAGCAAAGAAGCCACTTCTCTCCAGAAAAAACATCAGGGACTGACTGATATTCTGCAAAAGGTACAGGGAGTGGACTGCTGAGGACTGGGGTATTTTCTCTGATGAATCCCCTTTTCAATTGTTTGGGACATCTGGAAAACAGCTTATTTGGAGAAGAAGAGGTGAGCGCTACCACCAGTCTTGTCTCATGCCAACTGTAAAGCATCCTGAAACCATTCATGTGTGGGGTTGCTTCTCAGCCAAGGGAATCGGCTCACTCACAGTCTTGCCTAAAAACACAGCCATGAATAAAGAATGGTACCAGAATGTCCTTCAATTAGATCAGGCGGGCTGCTCCGCACTGATTACATGCCTCACACAATGACAGGCGCCCCCCAGAGGGCCCAGCTACAAACTGCAGATAAAAAAAGTGCAATAAAACACTAAAGATGAAAATGTGGGGTGTTTGTGGATATTTTGGCCAAAATATGTAAGCTTGTAACCCACCGTCAAGGGCCCCCACGCTTACAAGTCCTAACCATATGCTTGTCACCATATGTATATCTAATATTCTGTTGTTCACCGAAATAGGACATAAAAACAGAGAAAAAAATCACCAAAAAATTGCCAGGTAAATACCCATTGCACCTAGCAGCAGCTGCCAGCTCCTCTGAGAGGCAACACAGGTGTCTGTATACCGGTACTCAGTCACCTGCAACCCACAGTGGGGGCGGTTGTGGCACCAGCGTCCCTACCATGCTGTCAGGGAGATGACTGGTGGCATTTAAAGACACAAGGTTACCATAGGGCTCTGCCGCTCATGATGCATGCAAGGCATAGTGTCAGAACAGCCTATTGGTCACGCCCTTCTACTAGATCAGGCGGGCTGCTCCGCACTGATTACATGCCTCACACAATGACAGGCGCCCCCCAGAGGGCCCAGCTACAAACTGCAGATAAAAAAGTGCAATAAAACACTAAAGATGAAAATGTCCTCCAAGAGCAACTTCTCCCAACCGTCCAAGAGCAGTTTGGCGCCCAACAATGCCTTTTCCAGCATGATGGAGCACCTTGCCATAAAGCAAAGGTGATAACTAAATGGCTCAGGGAACAAAACATAGAGATTTTGGGTCCATGGCCTGGAAACTGCCCAGATCTGAATCCCATTGAGAACTTGTGGTCAATCATCAAGAGACGGGTGGACAAACAAAAATCAACAAATTCTTCCAAAATGCAAGCATTGATTATGCAAGAATGGACTGCTATCAGTCAGGATTTGGTCCAGAAGTTGATTGAGAGCATGCCAGGGAGAATTGCAGAGGTCCTGAAGAAGAAGGGTCAACACTGCAAATGTTGACTTGCTGCATTAACTCATTCTAACTGTCAATATGACCTTTTGGTACTCATAATATGATTGCAATTATATTTCTGTATGTGATATAAACATCAGACAAACACAAATAAAAACCAGAGGGCAGCAGATCATGGGAAAATATAATTTTGGTGTCATTCTCAAAACTTTTGGCCATGACTGTAAGGTTCCATTGATGTAGGTATACCTGTAAGACCTTATTGTTCTGTCTACAACTACATTTTTCTTATGTCACCCCTTAAAACATGACCTTGTAACTCTCCTAATAGTTAACATACTAAAATATACATTTCTACCTTATCCTCTTTGAATGTATTTAATTTTTCTGCATCTATACTGTATGTATGTATCACCATTCTTTTGTGCAATTCTTGTAATTTTTATGACATTATTACTTATGTCAAGATATATACTATACAGATATATGATCCTTGATAAAGATCAGAGTATATGATCGAAACATTAGATTGGATCAAGTCTTTTGAAACCTCTCAATTCTGTTTTGCATTCAAATTCAAAATTGAATTTTGCTCTTCCTGGCACCTGTATTGTGGTGAACCAGGCGTAATACTTTTACTTTACTTTTGACTGCGACACCATCATTTTGACAAATAGTTCTGCAGATATCAGTCAAAAATAACTGGGGTATCATGTCCGTGTTCCATGTGGTTTGATTAAGAACATGTGATGGGTCTGATAGACCCAAGGAGCTCAGAGACCTTTGTAACTTCCATACCGGATATAGTTTCCATGCTTGAGGTCATTAAGGGCCTCCAGGAGGTCAGAATCTACACTGACGCAGCCAAGGTTATTACATACCACGATGTTGGTGTAGTCCCGGAATTTACAGTATCCTATGGTAATAGGCATGAACTTGAAAGTACTGTGGGACTTGTAGTTAACAGAACAAGTGTCCATTCACTTAGTCAAAAGCGGATATGAACTAGAGGAAACCTATTCACAGCGGAAGGCTGAAGGGGTATCTCCTGGGGTGCTGGTGGATAATAAGGAGTAAACACCTTCTAAGATTGATGGTCCAGAGTTAAAGCGAACCTGTCACCCCCCCCGGGCATCAAAAGCTCTAATAGCCACCTTCTGCAGCACTAAGGCTGCATTCTGAGAAGGTGCCTATAGGCTTTTGATGCCCTTTCTAGTATGAAATATTAAGTTAGGTAAATGCTCACTCTTCAGAAGATCGAAGACCGGGAGGCGGGGTTTCACGCTCCTCCGGCCCGCCCCCTCTTGTCAATCATTGTGCGCGCCTGCTGCTGTCTCCCCTCAGTGTGGAAAATGAACGCGCGTCTCCATTCTCCTGTATGGAGCCGCGCATGCTCTGTGCGCCCGGTGTCCAGGAAGTCGACACCGGGCGCACAGCGCATGCGCGGCTCCGTGCAGGAGAACGGAGACGCGCGTTCATTTTCCACACTGAGGGGAGACAGCAGCAGGCGCGCACAATGATTGACAAGAGGGGGCGGGCCGGAGGAGCGTGAAACCCCGCCTCCCGGTCTTCGATCTTCTGAAGAGTGAGCATTTACCTAACTTAATATTTCATACTAGAAAGGGCATCAAAAGCCTATAGGCACCTTCTCAGAATGCAGCCTTAGTGCTGCAGAAGGTGGCTATTAGAGCTTTTGATGCCCGGGGGGGGTGACAGGTTCGCTTTAAGGGTGACAAAAGAAAATGGGGGGGTTTCCCCAAATTAATGACATGATGACCAAACAATAAAGGAAGGTATAACAATTAGTAATGTGGAAACTTCAGAAGAAGGGACCAATACTAAAGCTGAAGGTAACACTGCTAAGACCCAAGAGAGGGCTGAAGGTGGTACTGCAGAGACCCAGGTGAAGACCAATGTTACAGAAGTGTAAACGCCAGTGAAGATATGAGGTCTGAAGTAAATACCTCCTCGACAGTGGCGGAACTTGAGCCTGGCGGGCGCTGGTGCAGCAGTAATACTTTTGCCCCTCAAGTTGCTGGTGAGGATCGGGGAGGGGGGGAATGGGGTACTAGCAGTTGTAGTTGAGGACCGGGGGGGGGGTGCTAGCAGTTGAAGTTGAGTAGCGGGGGGGGGGTTGCGAGCGGCTCCTACCTGTGCCGAGCCACGCACTGCAGGTCTGAGAGCCTGGGCGGCAGAGGAGAGGAGGGGCGGGAACAGCCGAGAGAAGCAGGAAGCTTCCCTCAGTTAACCTCCTCTGACACAGGGTCACGGGGGGCGGCTGTACAGGTGCTTGAGGGGCCCCCTAGTCAGTCGGGGCCCTGGTACAGCTGAACCAACTGCACCACCGTAGGTACGCCCCTGCTCCTCGAATGATGAAAGCTCAACTGAGGATGGAAAAGCCTAGCAAGGAGGCTCAAGGAGATAGTACAAACCAATCTTACGCAAGGAAAACTTGTGAGACAGGCTGCCGAGAACTGAATAGACTATCTGGAGGAAGACATTTCTAAGCTCAGTGGTCACCTGGCAGAAAGCTAGACAGTGATTAAGGCAGCCTTGGAGAAGATGAAGAGGCAGGTGTCCGTTATGGTAAAACATCTCAAAGATGTGGAAGTATAGAGAGATCTAACTCGGAAGCTAGGCAAAGCAATCGTTTCATGATAGTAGAGAAAGGGAGACTTTTCTGTTCAAGTGCATTGTAGATGTACCCGAATACTTGAGTAAAGAGTGGGTTAGAGAGTCTGTGCATGAAGAATTTAAGAAGGCCGTGGAAACCTGTAAGGTGTACTGGATCATAGAAGCTAACAGCTGGTGGTACTGTCCACAACTGAAGTCACAGTGAAACAGGTGGCTATCCTGAGTGACATGCACTTGAGATGTGTTCGCATGAAGGGGGTGATCCGGTTGAAGAATGAAGATGATGCTAGACAGCTGGAGCTTATGAGGAAAGCTCAAAGTCTCGTGGAAAAAGTCATCCAGGTGCCTTGTGCTCTGGAGAGGAGGGTCATTGGGGGAAATGGCCAAGCTATGCAAGAAATGGTGCATAAGTCCTGTGTGGCAAAAGTAAGCGTTCCAGGCGATGACCAAGACAAAATACCTAATGAAGATGGTGTGGTTTCGTTCTTCACTGTAGGAATGGAGGAAAGTCGTAGATATATACGGATGCTTCTTGAATACCATGTAACCTACCTGGGAGAGATAGAGAAGTTAAGCTTGCAAGACTGCGAAATGAGAGACAGCTCCACCAAAGAGGCAGAAGGTGGCAGCTGTCTTTAATTCATGTTGCCCAGCAAAAATGGGTCTGCCACATAAGGGAATGACCACAGTGGAGGCTATAGCCAAAAAGACGAGAGAAAGAAAGTAATGGTTCTCTAATTAGAAAAGGCAATAGAGAAAAACGCCTACATAAAGACCACTGAAGAAGTCCTGAGGAAAGTGGACATAATAGGTTTAGAGGTAGTGAATCCTCTGTTAGCTCAGTGCTGTGAGACCAAGACAGTAGTCCCTGTAGTGTTTGAGATGTCTGTAAATCAGACCAGACAGAAGATTTGACTGTAAATGAGTCTCACTTCAATTCTGACCACTGGGGCGGGGAACACTTAGGGTACCTTTACACACGGCTACATTTGTAGCTTGTCACCAGGTAACTTACTGGTTGCAGTGAAATCATGGATACATGGTTCTATCTTGTTGCTGTGTACAAATTGAATCATGTATCCATGATTTCACTGCAACCAGTAAGTTACCTGGTGACAAGCTACAAATGTAGCCGTGTGTAAAGGTACCCTCAGAGATATGACTCATACAGATGAGGTGACGGAGTCTAACAGTTCATTGATCATAAAGAGTTTGAAGACAAGGACTGACCTATGATGAGGACAAAGATGACCTGCTGGCATGGGAAAATATGGTGACAAGACTTATGGCTTTAGGCAGAGAGGAGAATATGTGATATGGTTACCGGTTATGTTGTGAATTGTCAATATGTATCACACAGGCTGAGGTCTGCTGTAATGTAAATATAAAGTTATTGCATCTAAGTCCATGAAATGTATGCTGACAGCCATGAGTGTGTTTGATTTGTCATATGACTACAGCTATGGGTGTTTCTCAAATGTTAAAATGCAGGCTGGTTGTTTGCCATGTGGACTGCAGCAGCGAGGCAGGCAGCCATTGTGTGAGACACTGTCTCTGAGAGAAGTGTAAGCCTCAGTGAGGCTGAAAGGGCTAAGTGTCTGAACGCTACCCAAACCTCCTGAGAGGTCTACAGTGGTGTTAATAGACTCTAGAGATATCTTGCTGGGACACCTCTGGAGAGGTGTGCTTGAACCTACTGTGAGGTAAATGGACATTTAAGTTCTGTAAAGCGGATGAAAGCCTCCTATATATGTTATAATAAGTGATTTATGGAGATTAGAATAAACCGAATTCACTTTTAATTGGAGAATGTTTTCCTTTTGCTACATCAAGTAAACAAGTAAGTAACCCCATTATAGTGTATGTATGTCACAATATATATGTATTTCTGATATAAAATAATTTCCCTTGCTTTTATTTGACTGAAAGTCTTTCTTAAAAAAAATGAGTCCTAATTAGTGATGAGCGAGTACTAAAATGCTCGGTTGCTCGAAGCTCGGGCCGAGCATCCCAAGATACTCGTGTACTCGGCCCGAGCACCGAGTCGAATGTTATCCTATGGGAGACCCGAGTATTTTTATGAAATGACTGCCGGCAGCATGTAGAAACCCTAAAAATGTCACAAACGTCTCAGAAGAGTGCTCAAATGACATGCCAACACCATGGGGAAGACCCCTGTAAGCATTTCTCACTCAAAAGTCACAGCTGTGAACAATGTTGTCTGAGTTTCACGCCAATTTTACAGAGTCACCAGAAAACCTTCCAAAATGACACCAAAATGAATGTTCAGGGTGGAAATTTTAAGGGCACATACCCTATAGTGAGATACAGCTGGTGTATGTTACTTTTTGTGATTACATGAAAGATTTTACGTGAAAACTTTGTGCGGCACTCCGATTACCCTGAGAAGAGACGTACATGAAGCCCTGTCTTGACATAATGTGCCCATTTTGAGGAACTGGGTCTATTGTAGTATTTTCCTTTGCCAGGGCAGTCCAAAATTGGGAGGTTCACCAATGCCCCTGGATAGAGACGTGCATGAGGGCCTGTAAACCTGAAGTGCCCATTGTAATGAAGTGGGTGTATTGTAGTATAGCCCTTTGCCAGCGCAGCCAAAAATTAAGAGGCTCCACATTGTCCCTGGATAGAGACGTGCAGGAGGGCCTGTAAACCTGAAGTGGGTGTATTGTAGTATAGCCCTTTGGCAGGGCAGCCAAAAATTGGGAGGTTCAACAATGACCCATGCTTACAGACATGCATGAGGGCCTGTAAACCTGAAGTGGGTGTATTGTAGTATAGCCCTTTGGCAGGGCAGCCAAAAATTGGGAGGCTCCACATTGACCCATGCATACAGACATGCATGAGGGCCTGTAAACCTGAAGTGGGTGTATTGTAGTATAGCCCTTTGGCAGGGCAGCAAAAAATTGGGAGGCTCCACATTGACCCATACATATAGACATGCATGAGGGCCTGTAAACCTGAAGTAGGTGTATTGTAGTATAGCCCTTTGGCAGGGCAGCCAAAAATTGGGAGGCTCCACATTGTCCCTGGATAGAGACGTGCAGTAGGGCCTGTAAACCTGAAGTGGGTGTATTGTAGTATAGCCCTCTGGAAGGGCAGCCAAAAATTGGGAGGTTCAACAATGACCCATGCATACAGACATGCATGAGGGCCTGTAAACCTGGAGTGAGTGTATTGTAGTATAGCCCTTTGGCAGGGCAGCCAAAAATTGGGAGGTTCAACAATGACCCATGCTTACAGACATGCATGAGGGCCTGTAAACCTGAAGTGGGTGTATTGTAGTATTGCCCTTTGGCAGGGCAGCCAAAAATTGGGAGACTCTGCATTGTCCCTGGATAGAGACGTTCATGAGGGGCTCAAAACATTTTTCCCATTGAAAAGGAGCGGGTCTCCTGTTGTTGTAATGCCCGTTCTAAAAGAATGGGCGAAAAAATTTACCACTGGGGGTATACCTGAAACAACAGCCTAACTATTGTAACGGTCATCATGGTGGCACATGAGGAGAAGGAGGAGCAGTCCGGCGATTAGCCAAAGTCCAGAAGTGTGTACCCATGGGTGAGTGGAGGTACATGGCAAATTCCCATAACAAAATTTAAATTCCGCTGTCATTTGTTGGTGGTGTAGTGAAGTCTGGCCCAATCCAACCCTTGTTCATCTTGATCAGAGTCAGCCTGTCAGCATTTTCAGTTGACAGGCGGGTGCGTTTATCAGTAATGATTCCACCTGCGGCACTGAAAACATGCTCTGACAAAACGCTAGCGGCAGGGCAGGCTAGGACTTCCAAGGCGTAGAGAGCCAATTCATGCCACGTGTCCAGCTTGGAGACCCAATAATTGTAAGGCACAGAGGAATGTCGCAGTACAGTTGTTCGATCTGCAAGGTACTCCTTCAGCATCTGGCCAAACTTAGCATTTCTTGTGGCACTACCCCACACCTCAGGGGCTGTGGTACGTGAGGGGCTGAGAAAACTGTCCCACATCGTAAAGACTGTTCCCCTACCTCTGGCAGATTGGACTTGTGCCCCTCTCGGCCGTACGCCTTGGTTGTCCACCGATTCCTGACCTATGCCGCTAGCGTTTTGTGAGGGGAATGCTTTGCCTACTTCCGTGACTATGGCCTTCTGGAACTGCTGCATTTTGGCTGACCTCTCCGCCTCAGGAATGAGAGACATAAAGTTCTCCTTGTAGCGTGGGTCTAAGAGTGTTGCCAACCACTACTGATTGTCGGCCAAGATGTTCTGAACGCGAGGGTCACGAGCCAGGCAGCTTACCATAAAGTCAGCCATGTGCGCCAGACTCTTAACAGCCATCACTTCAGTATCCTGACCAACACGATGACTTAACATGCTGTCCTCCTCCTCCTCCTCATCTCCCCTGTCCTCTGGCCAGCCACGCTGAAGCGAGGGTATGACTGGTGTGTATGTCATATCCTCAATTTGGCCAGAGAGTTGCTCCATGTCTTCATCCTCCTCCTCCTCATCATAGTCCTCCACTGCACGTTGTGATGAGATGAGGCTGGGCTGTGTGTTATCACCCACACCCACTACTGTTTCTCGCTCCAAGTCATCGCGCTCCGCCTGCAAAAATCCTCTTTGTTTTTCAGCAGAGACCGTTTTAGAAGGCAGAGTAGCGGTATGGTGACGCTAATAATGGCGTCATCGCCGCTCACCATCTTGGTGGAGTCCTCAAAGTTTTGGAGGACGGTACATAGGTCGGACATCCATCTCCACTCCTCAGGTGTTATGTGTGGAGTTTGACCCATTTCCCGACGGCTTAGGTGATGCAGGTAGTCAACAACTGCCCTCTTCTGCTCACATATCCTGACCAACATGTGCAGAGTTGAATTCCAACGCGTGGGGACATCACACACCAGTCTGTGGGCCGGAAGACACAAACGGCGCCGAAAGCCGGCAAGGCCGGCTGAAGCAGCAGGTGACTTGCGAAAATGTGCAGACAGGCGGTGAATTTTTATCAGCAGATCAGACAGCTCTGGGTATGACTTTAGAAACCGCTGAACCACCAGGTTAAGCCCATGGGCCACGCATGGAAAATGCGTCAGCTGGCCTCGCCTCAAAGCTGCCACCAGGTTCCAACCATTGTCACACACGACCTTTCCTGGCTTTAGGTTCAGAGGTGTGAGCCAGTGATCTGCCTGCTGTTTCAGAGCTGTCCACACCTCTTCTGCATTGTGGGATTTGTCACCTATGCATATTAGCTTCAGCACAGCCTGTTGCCCCTTCGCAGAGGCAGTGCTGCAGTGCTTCCAGCTTGGGACTGGTGTGGAGGGTAAAGTGGATGAGGATGCTCAGGAGGAGGAGGAGGAGGCTGAGGAGCATGACATTCCGGAGCTGTAGAGTGTGGGTGAAACCCTGACTGAGGTAGGACCTGCAATCCTTGGTGTGGGAAAGACGTTTTCCGTCCCTCGCTCAGACTGGGTCCCAGCTTCCACAATATTAACCCAGTGTGCCGTCAAGGAGATGTAGCGGCCTTGCCCACAAGCACTTGTCCACGTGTCTGTGGTTAGGTGGACTTTGGCTGAAACAGCGTTGTTCAGGGCACGTGTGATGCTTTGTGACACGTGGTTATGCAATGCGGGGACGGCACATCTGGAGAAATAGTGGCGGTTGGGGACCGAGTAACGTGGGACAGCAGCCGCCATCAGGTCGCGGAATGCTTCTGTCTCCACCAGCCGAAAAGGTAACATTTTTAGCGCAAGCAGTCGCGAAATGTGATAATTTAGGACTGTGGCATGAGGGGCGTTGGCAGCGTATTTTCGCCTGCGTTCAAAGGTTTGCTGAATGGATAATTGAACGCTGTGCTAGGACAAGGACGTGCTTGATGGTGGTGTTATTTGTGCGTGGCCAACATCAGGTGCAGGGCCGGAGGCTTGTTCGCGGCCAACATAGACAGGGGATTGGCTCGCACGCACAACACGCGAAGACGTAGCATTGACATCAGCAAGCACCGCTCCTCGACTCTGTTGTACTTCCCACAAAGTCGGGTGCTTGGCTGACATGAGCCTGATCATGCTGGTGGTGGTCAGGCTGCTAGTTTTCGTACCCCTGCTGATGCTGGCATGGCAGGTGTTGCAAATGGCCTTTTTAGAGTCATCTGGAGCCAACTTAAAAAACTGCCAGACTCGGGAAGACCTAACATTTGCACAGGCACCTTGTGTCGTGTTGTTGTTCCGGAGAACGGTTGCCTGCCTTCTGCCTGTAGACACGACCCTGCTTCTTACTGCCTGTTGGGATGCTACGCCTCCCTCCCCCTGTGCACTGCTGTCCTCGCTCTGCATATCCTCCTGCCAGGTTGGGTCAGCTACTGGATCATCCACCACGTCGTCTTCCTCTTCCGCACCCTGATCCTCCTCCTGACTTCCTGGCAATTGTGTCTCATCATCGTCCACCCCTTGTTGAGACACGTTGCCAACGTTCCCTTCATGAGAACGTGGCTGCTCAAATATTTGGGCATCTGTAAATTCCATCTCATCACCCACTTCAACAGGAGCTGGCGAGAGGCCAGATTCTGCGAATGGATATGTGAACAGCTCTTCTGAGTGTCCTAGTGTGGGATCAGTAATGTCCGTGGATGTGTACTCGGCCTGGTGGTAGGAAGGAGGATCAGGTTGGGAAATGTGCGGTGCAGTATCACAGCTACTGACACTTGACCGTGTGGAAGACAGGGTGTTTATGGAGGTGCCAATCTGACTTGAAGCATTATCCGCTATCCAAGTAACAACCTGTTGACACTGGTCTTGGTTCAAGAGTGGTGTACTGCTGTGAGCCCCGAGAATTTGGGACAGGACGTGCGGGCGAGTAGATGTGCCACTTTGTTGTTGCTAAATTAGTGCTTGCACACGACCTCGGCCTCTGCCTGCACCACCATCACTACCACTTCCTTGTCCCTTGCCAACGCCCTTGGCATTTTTCCTGTATACAGCTACAATAGTCTGGTGACTGTTCTGGTCACAGGAAAGCTGGATATTAGAGCCTGCCTGTATAGAGCTAGTGAAGTACTACAGTCTGGTGACTGTTCTGGTCACAGGAAAGCTAGATATTAGACCCTGCCTGTATAGAGCTAGTCAAGTACAACAGTCTGGTGACTGTTCTGGTCACAGGAAAGCTGGATATTAGACCCTGCCTGTATAGAGCTAGTCAAGTACTACAGTCTGGTGACTGTTCTGGTCACAGGAAAGCTGGATATTAGACCCTGCCTGTATAGAGGTAGTCAAGTACTACAGTCTGGTGACTGTTCTGGTCACAGGAAAGCTGGATATTAGAACCTGCCTGTATAGAGGTAGTCAAGTACTACAGTCTCGTGACTGTTCTGGTCACAGGAAAGCTGGATATTAGACCCCGCCTGTATAGAGCTTGTCAAGTACTACAGTCTGGTGACTGTTCTGGTCACAGGAAAGCTGGATATTAGACCCTGCCTGTATACAGCTAGTCAGCTCCAACAGTCTCCTGAGGACTGTTCTGGTCACTGGAAAGCTTGGACTCTGATCTGGATCACCCTGCCTATATCCTCCTAGATTAGTCCTGAGAAGAACTGTTCTGGTCAGCAGCAGTTTGCAGCCCTGCTCCCGATCTACCTATGAGGGCCGCAAATCTGTCCCTAAGCAGCAGCAGGCACTCTCCCTACACTGACTGTCTGGATGGCTGTGTGCAGAGCACATCGTGGCCGGGTCTTATAAAGGCTCGGTCACGCTGTGCAGGCCGGCCAGTCACTGCAATGCCACAACTAACATGGCTGTGGCATTGCAGTGACTGCCAGCCAATCCCTGCATGTGGGCTGGCTCTCTAAAGAGCGCCAACATGCAGGGATGAGGACCCCGAGTACAGCACGAGTATCGCGAGATTACTCGGTACTCGCCGAGTAGCCGAGTACAGTGATACTCGTGCGAGTACCGAGTAGTCACAAGCATACTCGCTCATCACTAGTCCTAATGTCAGTGTTAGCTTTCCTGTTGCATTTTAATCAAACATATTATTGGTCCATGTGGAATATGTATAGCAAGCCAACCAAATGTTAGCATATGTTCCAGCATATGTGGACTATTCTTCAGATGGGCCTTAGATTCGTGTAAACAAAAACACACCATAATCTTACCTGGTCTGATATACACCTAGACTATTGAATATAACGAGCTTGCAGCCTGTGCACAGAGCTGCACGTGAGCTCATTCATGTTGGAAATTTACAGACTCGACTGGTCTGATAAATTCAGTGGACCATGTCAAGGTAGACTTAGATATATGATGTGACATAGTATTGACTGAGGGGGCTGTAAAAATTGATAATTCTTCATACTATTTTCTGGATTAGGAAAACAGCATTGAATCGATGTACGAGAAAGTTCAGTCTACATGTTCCCTTATAGAGGGTGCCAGAGGTATTAGTGTCTAGAAATCTCTTCTCTGAAGTGATGAATCAAATTACTTTATCAAAAATTCTGACAGATAAATCTTGGTTTGACAGATGACAGAAAACCCTCCCTACCGACATACCTAAAAAGTTTGTGATTAGGAAATGTTAGCATGGCAATTAAAGTGTCACTTACCATGATGCAGTAAACCTTAACTTGTATTTAACACAGACACAACTATAGAAATATGTGCAACATTATGATATAATAGGCCCTTTAAACTATATCTGTCATTTAAAGTAATTTTTCAGAATATATTGTTCTTGAGGAATAACACTATTCCTGGCCATTACATGACTCATATCAAGCATTTTTTTCAGTTTTCTCCTCTGCAGGCTCTATCTGTATTTTCAGTTCTCTCCGAACAACAAAGTTAATTTAAAGCACCACTGGTTGCTATTATGTCTCTTAAAGGGAACCTGTCAGGTCACTTTTACCCCTTAACCCATCAATACATGTCCCTGCACCTTCCTAGCGCATCCCTAACCATCTCAGACCTAAATCTGCCCTATATTGGCTGTGAAAAAAGACTTTGTGTCTTACATTTTCATATGCAAATGAGGCATCCAGACTATGGTCTGTAGTTTGACTGGGTAGTCTCCAGGGCTTCATCTCCCCCCTCATTGCTGTTATCATGCCCCGATGGGCGTGAGAATTGATTCTCAGGTGTGCTCCCAATTTGAAATTTTCACCTCCTCCTTCCGGGTATGATGTGACGGTCGGATGTCATTTCTGGTCCGGTGCATCGTGGGTGATTATCAGATGTGCGGGCCGGCTTCGATATGCGCACTGCACAAGCTCCGGAGGTGACCTGTACAGCTAGTACACTCCCACAATGCACCGGACCGGAAATGACATCTGGTTAGCGCATGATACCAGGAAGGAAGAGGCAGGAATTTCAAATTGGGAGCGCCCATGAGAATGAATTCTCATGCCCAGCGGGGTGTGATAACAGCAACGAGGAGGAGAGATGGAGCACTGGAGACCACCTAGTCAGGCTACATATCATAGCCTGGATGCCTCATTTGCATTTTGGACTTTTGGACTACGTCGGACGGAAGAGGATTTTTTTAATTAAAGATGGAGTCCCTAATGGCTTTTTTTTTTATTTCAAATAAAAATTTTTCTCTGTGTTGTGTTTTTTTAACCCTTTATTGGAGATTCTTAGTGGCTGGGTCAAACGTGGCCTGACATTAAGAATCTCGGGCTTAATACCAGCTTGTATAGCAAAGCTGGTATTAACCCCTTTATTACCCAGTGTGCCACTGCCACCAGGGCCGCTGGAAGAGCGGGGTTCAGCGCCAGAGGATGGCGCTTCAATGAACGCGCCATCTTCTGGGGCGGCTGCGGGCTGCAATTTGCAGCGGGGGGTGCCCAGAAAGCTTGGGCATCCCTGCGCTGAGGATTCCAGCCCCCAGCTGCTTAGCTGTACCTGGCTAGACATAGAAATTGCGCAGAGCCCCACGCATTTTATTTTTATTATTTCATGAATTTCAGAGTCAGAGTCTCAGAGTCAGAGTCAGTGTCAGAGTCTCAGAGTCAGAGTCTCAGAGTCAGAGTCTCAGGGTCAGAGTTTCAGAGTCAGAGTCAGAGTCTCAGAGTCAGACTCAGAGTCTCAGAGTCCGAGTCTCAGAGTCTCAGAGTCTCAGAGTGAGAGTCTCAGAGTCAGAGTCTCAGAGTCAGACTCTCAGAGTCAGAGTCAGAGTCTCAGAGTCAGAGTCAGAGTCTCAGAGTCAGAGTCTCAGAGTCAGAGTCTCAGAGTCAGAGTCTCAGAGTCAGAGTCTCAGAGTCAGAGTCAGGGTCTCAGAGTCAGAGTCTCAGAGTCAGAGTCTGACTCAGAGTCAGAGTCTCAGAGTCAGAGTCTCAGAGTCAGAGTCTCAGAGTCAGAGTCAGAGTCTCAGAGTCAGACTCAGAGTCTCAGAGTCAGAGTCTCAGAGTCTCAGAGTCTCAGATTCAGAGTCTCACCCTCAGAGCCAGAGTCAGAGTCCCAGAGTCAGAGTCTCAGAGTCAGAGTCTCAGAGTCAGAGTCTCAGAGTCAGAGTCTGACTCAGAGTCAGAGTCTCAGAGTCAGAGTCTCAGAGCCAGAGTCAGGGTCTCAGAGTCAGAGTCTCAGAGTCAGAGTCTGACTCAGAGTCAGAGTCTCAGAGTCAGAGTCTCAGAGTCAGAGTCTCAGAGTCAGACTCAGAGTCTCAGATTCAGACTCAGAGTCTCAGAGTCAGAGTCTCAGAGTCTCAGAGTCAGAGTCTCAGAGTCAGAGTCTCAGAGTCAGAGTCAGAGTCTCAGAGTCAGAGTCTCAGAGTCAGAGTCAGAGTCTCAGAGTCAGAGTCAGAGTCTCAGAGTCAGAGTCAGAGTCTCAGAGTCAGAGTCTCAGAGTCAGAGTCAGAGTCTCAGAGTCTCAGAGTCAGAGTCTCAGAGTCTCAGAGTCAGAGTCTCAGAGTCTCAGAGTCAGAGTCTCAGAGTCTCAGAGTCAGAGTCTCAGAGTCAGAGTCTCAGAGTCAGAGTCTCAGATTCAGAGTCTCACCCTCAGAGCCAGAGTCAGAGTCTCAGAGTCAGAGTCTCAGAGTCAGAGTCTCAGAGTCAGAGTCAGAGTCTCAGAGTCAGAGTCAGAGTCTCAGAGTCAGAGTCAGAGTCTCAGAGTCAGAGTCTCAGAGTCAGAGTCAGAGTCTCAGAGTCTCAGAGTCAGAGTCTCAGAGTCTCAGAGTCAGAGTCTCAGAGTCAGAGTCTCAGAGTCTCAGAGTCAGAGTCTCAGAGTCAGAGTCTCAGAGTCAGAGTCTCAGATTCAGAGTCTCACCCTCAGAGCCAGAGTCAGAGTCTCAGAGTCAGAGTCTCAGAGTCAGAGTCTCAGAGTCAGAGTCTCAGAGTCTCAGAGTCAGAGTCTCAGAGTCAGAGTCTCAGAGTCAGAGTCAGAGTCTCAGAATCAGACTCAGAGTCTCAGAGTCTCAGAAACAGAGTCTCAGAGTCAGAGTCAGAGTCTCAGAGTCAGAGTCTCAGAGTCAGAATCTCAGAGTCAGAATCTCAGAGTCAGAGTCTCAGAGTCAGAGTCTCAGAGTCAGAGTCAGAGTCAGAGTCTCAGAGTCAGAGTCAGAGTCTCAGAGTCAGAATCTCAGAGTCAGAGTCTCAGAGTCAGAGTCTCAAAGTCAGAATCTCAGAGTCAGAGTCTCAGAGTCAGAGTCTCAGAGTCAGAGTCTCAGAGTCAGAGTAGTCAGAGTCTCAGAGTCAGAGTCTCAGAGTCAGAGTCAGAGTCTCAGAGTCAGAGTCTCAGAGTCAGAATCTCAGAATTTCATGAAATAATTTAAAAAAAATGCGTGGGGCTCCGCGCAATTTCTATGTCTAGCCAGGTACAGCTAAGCAGCTGGGGGCTGGAATCCGCAGCGCAGGGATGCCCAAGCTTTCTGGGCACCCCCCGCTGCAAATTGCAGCCCGCAGCCGCCCCAGAAGATGGCGCGTTCATTGAAGCGCCATCCTCTGGCGCTGAACCCCGCTCTTCCAGCGGCCCTGCTGGCGGTGGCACGCTGGGTAATAAAGAGGTTAGGGCCAGCTTTGTATTATCAGCTGGCCCTAAGCCCGAAATTTATGGCGGTCACGCCAATATTAGACATGACCGCCATGAATTTCTATTAAATTGTTTTAAAAAAAACACAACACAGAGAAAAATTTTTATTAGAAATAAAAAAAAAAGCCATTAGGGACTCCATCTTTAATTAAAAAAATCCTCTTCCGTCCGACGCAGTCCAAAACATGATGTCCTCTCTGCTACATCCCCTGTGTATAGATATAGATGTCTATGCACAGGGAATGAGCAGACTGAGAACAATCTCAGCTCTGCTACATCAGGCAGCAGGCGGGCTCTAGGACCCTGGAGCTGCGGCAGCCAGTATACAGAGCAGACAGGACTCTTATCTGTGCGAGTTTCCCAGCGATTACTTGCAAAATAAACGAGTCCAATGCAAATCAATGGCAAAACTAGGATTGCTTCAGGCTGAAGCTTCCGAGACACATCTGTGATTTGTAAATCGCACACTACTCGCTATTACTCGCTTCCCCATTCATTAACATTGGACTCGCCAGACTCGCAACGAGTAGCGAGTCCTGTGCTCGGACTCGCTAGAGTCAAGCGATTCCGAGTAATTTAGGATTCGCTCATCACTACACTTCACTAATGGCAGCCAGTCAGATTCTGGCTTTTGCAGCTGGAGCAGGACTTATGCCAGTTTTGACAGTTCTCTATGTAGAGAACATAGGAGCTAAGTAGAGAACTGTCAGTACAGACAAAAGTTCCGCTCCAGCAGCAAAGTCTGACGGGACGTTAATCATTGATTATAATAAAGTTGTAGTTTGAAACCACTCATGTTGCCCCTCCCCAGGTTGCCTCACAATATATGCATGTGCACATACATTTGTATTAACCTTTTCACAGAATAAGATAGGCACAAGCCCTTCTTGTGAGATGGGTGTCACTTTCTCACAGTCACAGCTGACCTAAAAGCCGTCACTACACTCTAGCACTGTGCTGAAAAATATGCAGAAATTACAAAATTGAATACCTCAATATTAGCTTCAAAATATGCAGCAAATACACAGCAGTGTTCACACAGTGCATATTTGCTGTGCATTTAGGGCAGATTTTGAGAATATTTTGCCTTGATAACATGGGGCTCTGCTGTATTTTTGGTCACCAGCATAGGTACAGGAGGCAAGTGCACCTGCCTAGTTTTACCTGGTTGGTAATAAAAAAAATACAGGGGAGCTCTTTTTTAACAAATATTTCTTGAAATAATTGAAAAAAAACAACTTAGTTCTTTGGTGAATTTTTGGTTGTCAGCCTGGTACAATTAGGCAGCTGGGGGTTGGTATCCTCAGCATTGGGATGCCCATGTATTCTGGAAACCCTGAGCGGCAAAATGCAGCCCGCAGCTGCCCCAGAAAATGGCACATTCAAAGAAGGGCCATTTCTGGTGCTGCACCCAACTCTTCGAGTTGCCCTCATGCTGGTGGCAAACTGGGCTATAATGGGGTTAATATCAGCTATGTATTGCTAGATGGCAATAAGACCAAGGTTCATAATGTCCGGACAATGCTACATCTGGCCATTAGAAACCTCTAAGAAGATAGTAAATAATACACCATACTGTGAAAAATTATTTATTTGTCAAAAGAACACAATCCTGTTTCCAATGTTTATTACTCTCATACAAACCCAATGTGGCACCCCAAGGTTTAATGTGCCACAGAAACATCAACACGGGTTTACTCCCCACACACACTACACTAGAAAGTGGGAGGAGCTTAGGTGGCACCTGCACTAGTGGGAGGAGCTAAAGTTGTTTACCTCAGAGTGACAGTGACAGTTAGTGAGTTTGCAGTTTAGTTGAGTCTGGAGCAGAGTCAAGTAGAGGTGGAGGTCCTGAGAGGTCTGAGGAAAGGAGTCAGAGGAACAGAGGAACATCCCTGGGACAAAGAGTTACCCCAAACTTAACCCCAGAGAGGCGCTTAAGACGGATACCGGATCCGAGGCTGTGCCTGAGACAGACAGGACAGTAAATACCGGAATAGTGAAGGTCCACCATCTTCACTGTACCATAGCAAAGCAACACGGAGGGATCAGTGACACAGAGGACTCAAGTTGCCCAGCAGATTGGTACCCGTGAGCAGAGACAGGGCCAGCAGTACAGCTACAAGCAGCAGCAGGGCCACACACAGCGCATAAGTAGGAAGCCAAGGACCCGACAGGGTGGGAGCAACCCGGTACAGACTCGGTGGACAATACTGTGCTATACCATCTGCAAGTAAAGTCTTGGAAAACAACAGAAACCGTGAGTGTGTGTGTCATCCTTATGCTGAAGCCCCACTTGCCCTCATAAAGTGCCATTGCCTCTACTCTCATCATCTCTACTGCTACCCCTACTCTCCTGCAGCATCAATAACCATCCTCACAGACTTTAACTACTATCACCACTGCCCCGGGGAACCCAGTTCTACCCACTGGAACTATTCCATCCAAGCTGCTATCCCATCATCCCCGGAGGTTCTGCAGCAGCGGCGGCCCCATCACTGGCCGCATATAGTGGGTGGCATCACGACTGACAAATTCCCTGTAAATAACCCCCATTTTATTGTGCGGGCCCCGGACACGGTCCGGACCAGGACCGCCGTGACATCCCCCAGCAGCACCCCGGTCCGGCACCGAGTACCCCGTCCCAGTGGGCTCCACAACCTCCATGATCCTCTATGATGCCCTATCATGGTGGAACTTGAAACTGACTGTGTTTTTGTGACAAGAGGGGACAAAACACGCAGTATGAACATTGCAAAAACATGAAAAAATGCACTGTCGGCACATTGCCTAATACTTGGAGTATATATCATTAACCCTAGAATGCATGACATCTGAAATATACACTTTCACATAACCCGTGCCTTTTAGGTCGTTGTACAAAATCATATGGGGAACTCAAATAAATACCTTTTACAAGTTTATTTCAAAATTACATAGTAAGTTATGAAAAATGCACAACATTGTAATTATAATTGTTTGCAGAAAACACCAAAAAGGTAAGTACATGGGCCTAAAAGGCCTGTATTATGCATTCTATGTGATGAATCCTTTTTATCATTTAACAATATTTTATTTCAAATTTCAAAGAAATGAAAAATACACAAATAAGGGTACATAAATGTTGAAGTAAACTAGCTGCAGCTACATTTCTTTTCCAAATTTTTCTTTTCAATTTTATTGATCTTCTGCACAATTTTCACGTTATCTTTTCTGAAGAATTTTCTTTACTGACATTTTCTGCACAAATGGTACAGTAACATTATAACATTGGGAAATAGGAGTCAGTCTCCCTCCAAAGATCGCATGGCCCTACATCATCATTGCTCTTTCAACACACAGGCATGATCCACCTCCCTCTCAAGTAACCCTGACCACAATAACACAGTAACTTGAGACACAAACACTGATGAGTATGGGCCTAAAAGGCCCGGGTTCTATAAGTATGGTGTTTCCCCAAAAAAGCACTGTTGTACTAAAATGCCTATCACATAAAATTATATGAAGAACTGGATATTACCAATAACGACATACTTGATGAAAACCTAGGGTTTCAAAATTCTAAATAAAGTAATTTTGTAGAAAATAAGAAAAAAGAAAGCTACCCTACTTAAAAGGCTCAGGTTACGCATCTAAACCATGTTCCAAATTATTATTCAAATTGGTTTTAAGTGTCATAGGGTTTTTTTTTTCAATGAAACCCATTGATGGTAATGTGTCTAATGGTTCTTTGGATCACTGAAATCAATCTCAGATATCTGTGATAATTAGTTTGGCAGCTGAGCCCAATAAAAGGAAAACTGGGTGTTCCACAATATTAAGCAGGCCACAGTTTTCAAGTAACATGGGAAAGAAAAAGGATCTCTCTGCTGCCAAAAAGCAACAAATAGTGCAATGCCTTGGGCAAGGGATGAAAACATTAGATATTGCATGAAAACTTAAGCGTGATCATTGTACTGTAAAGAGATTTGTGGCTGATTCTCAGCACAGAAGTGTTTGTGCAGATAAAGGGAGAATGAGAAAGGTTTTTGCCAGGCAAATTCATCAGATTAAGAGAGCAGCTGCTAAAAAAGGCCTTACAAACCAGCAAACAGATATTTGAAGCTGCTGGTGCCTCTGAAGTCCCTTGAACCTCAAGGTGTAGGATCCTTCAAAGGCTTGCTGTGGTGCATAAACCCCCTAAACAGTGCTCACAAGCAGAAACTGTTGCAGTGGGCCCAGACATACATGAAGACTAATTTTTAAACAGTCTTGTTTACTGATGAGTGCCGAGCAACCCTGGATGGTCCAGATGGATGGAGTAGTGGATGGTTGGTGGATGCCACCATGTCCCAACAAGGCTGCGACATCAGCAAGGAGGTGGAGGAGTCCTGTTTTGGGCCAGAATCATTGGGAAACAGCTGGTAGGCCCCTTTAAGGTTCCTGAAGATGTGAAAATGACCACCTCAAAGTACATAGAGTTTCTGACTGAAAACTTTCTTCCATGGTACAAAAAGCAAAAACGTGCCTTCAGGAGCAAAATCATCTTCATGCATGACAATGCACCATCTCATGCTGCAAAGAATACCTCTGTGTCATTGGCTGCTATGGGCATAAAAGGAGATAAGCTCATGGTGTGGCCACCATCTTCCCCTGATCTCAACCCTATAGAGAACCTTTGGAGTATAATCCACAAGTTAAGGATAGGTTAAGGCACCAGCTGGTTGATTCCAAAATCTTTATTCCACAATTTTAAAATCACAGGGAAACGAGGGAAAACAATTCAGGCATATGGTGTGGTGACCGGGCACTGGTTTACGCATTTTGAGGTGTAAATGACCTCTTAATCATAACCTAGTGTGGTGACCAGTGTTCAGGGTTTTTAAATCTCCCTGGGGTTGGGTTAACCCACCCCTTGTCGGTCACATGATTAGCCAGCTGTACACATTTCAATCAAACATAGGTACACATAAAATACAAAAGTGCAAATGTTACAAATACTTAGAGCCAGTAAAGAACACTGTCCAAAGTTATAGGGGTGAAAATTCAATAAAATAGGATTAAATCAGTCCGCTTATTCAAACCCATAGAGTGGGAGGTTTCTAGCATAAGGATCCAATGAGCCTCCCGTTTCAGAAGACTCCGCCTCCAAGCACTGCCTCTTTTTGGTCTGTGGAGTCTTTCAATGCCGTGAAATCCAAAGCTGCTCAAGTCCCCTCAATGGATCTGCATGAAGTGAAAATCGGGCTGTAAAGCATTAGTGCGCATGCGTGGGACCGGACGCTCAGCAAGATGTACTGCGCATGGCAGAGTAGCGCTACTCTGCCATGCGCAGTACATCTTTCTGACCGCGCATGTGCACTAATGCCTAACAACGGAAGTTGTCTTCCCTCACTATGCGCGTCATCATTGACACCCGCCCACCACTTCCGGACGCCAGATCACGGCGCCGGCTGCTGCATCTCTTCCTAGCACTACTTAAGGGCACAACACTGACAAGGCCCTGTGCTCCTCTGCCCCTGACGAAGCCACCTGTTGAGAAATGGGGATGCTATTCTTGTAAAGTTGGGAAGTGTATGTGTTGTAACGTAATACAGGATGGCACTAAACAATTTAGGTCAAATACAACTAAGGAGGTCTTTGATATAAGACATAGATTGACTTGTCAATCCTCTTACATAGTCTATTTATTAGAATGCCCCTGCGGGTTACAATATGTGGGGAGGACGATACAGGCGACCCATAATCATCTAAATAAACATAGACAAAATATAAGATCAGGGTTCCAGCAGCAGTGTCTCCCGACACTATGACGAATATCACCAAAGAGACCCCAGTAAGATGAATCTTACCATAATTGGTCAAGTATGTGAAGGTGGACAGGACAGATTGAGTAGACTCATTAAGAAGGAAAGCTACTGGATCTTCAGATTGGGGACCCTTTATCCAGAGGGTCTCAATCTGACAATAGAAAAAGTGTCCAGTAATTAATCCGTTTCCCGATAATTTTAGACTCTTTTCCTATTCTTGTTTCTTCATATTATTATGTATGGTTTTTTTTTTTTTTTCTTTTCAAATTTTTTTCAATTTATTTCAATTTTTTTTTCCATGTTGCATTTCTGGTGCTGGCGGGAGTGTGTGATTTGTGCACAGGCATCCGCCTGCGCACAGATCACATATGGGAGTGAATGGGTGCGCACGGTCATGCGCTGTCAAGCGCAGCACCGTGCGCTCCCATTCTAAAGATAGGAGCTGGCGGCCGCTGCGCACACATGGCGATTCCCTCCGCAGAACGCTGCGGAGGGGAACGCCAGTGTAAAGGCGCCCCAACATCATCATATAACTTCAATATGTAGTTAATAATTATAAATTTACATACTAATAAAGAGGTTTTCCACTTCCTTGACCCTAAAGGCCCAGTTACACACACAGATAATTGTGCAGATATTGTTCTCAGATCTCTGGTTGCAGTGAAATCATGGACACATTGTTCCATTTTGTGGCTGTGTACAAATGTAACAATGTGTCCATGATTTCACTGCAACCAGAGATCTGCGAATAATCTCTGCACAATTATCTGTGTGTTTAACTGGGCCTTAACAAACCCATATACCTTTTCTGCCAAGTTTTGTGTTGTTTTATGCCTTCCTGCTTTCCTCCCTGTATCCTGCCGCCAGCTCTGTTATTATAGCAATCACTTCCTCTTCAGAATCCTCTACCAGCTTCTTACCAGATTTCCCATCATTCCTTGTGGTGGGTTCCTAGCTCCTGGATTCACTCTACATAAGCAAAATAAGGCGTTCCGTGGCACACGATCCTTTAAAATTCCAACATTTATTTTATAGCTTAAAATTGCATACAAGCATCGCAGTGCAGAAGGGGGAGCCTTCAGTGGCAGAACGCCAGCTGAAAAAGACAAATGTTTGTTTTGCGCAATTACGCTTCTATGGGTTTTAGCATGCCTAGAAGTGCAGTTGCTCAAAACAGACCATCGTCTCTTTCAGCTGGTGTCCCGCAGCTGAAGGCTTTCCCTCCTGCACCATGATGCTTGTATGCACTTTTAAGGTATGAAATAAATGTCAATATTTTAAAGGACCATGTGCCATGCTATGGCTTATTTGCTTCACTGGATTGCTTTGCTCATTTCCGGGCTTTCTCTGATGACCACCGACCTGATCCTTCATCCGGATCAGTGAATCTGACAGTTGTGGTTTACCAGGAAAACTTGGCGGAGAGCGGGCTGAAGTTGGTGCTATTTTTCTCTTATTTTTGCTCACTCTGTGTAAGCAATGGCTAAGATCCTAGCCTGTATGTTAGAACTAACACTGTAGTCTCCATTTTGGTTTTAGTTCGTTTTTTTTTTTATTTTGTACACACTATATTTGTTATGCACAGAAATGTGTTAAACTTCTGGCTATCACTGGAATACGTAAATAAAATTTCAAGGTCAGGATACTGTATTTGTCGTGGTGTACCATACTGAATTTTATTACTTCATTGAGCATATTACTATATGCATTGGGTGTAATTATTTGGTCTGTTAATTACAGTTAGTCTGGAAATGTCTTTATCATTCTAGCGCTTTATCTTGTCCAGGCCGTTAGCCCCTTTGACATATGCCAAAACATGCGATGGTGCGCATGTATACAGTTGTGGCCAAAATTATTGACACCCCTGCAATTCTGTCAGATAATACTCAGTATCTTCCTGAAAATGATTGCAATCACAAATTCTTTGGTATTATTATCTTCATTTAATTTGTCTTCAATGAAAAAAACACAAAAAGAATTGTCCTAAAGCCAAATTTGATATACCGTAATTCCACACCAAAGATAAAAAAGGGGGTGGACAAAAGTATTGGCACTGTTAGAAAAATCATGTGATGCTTCTCTAATTTGTGTAATTAACAGCACCTGTAACTTACCTCTGGCACCTAACAGGTGTTGGCAATAACTAAATCACACTTGCAGCCAGTTGACATGGATTAAAGTTGACTCAACCTCTGCCCTGTGTCCTTGTGTGTACCACATTGAGCATGGAGAAAAGAAAGAAGACCAAAGAACTGTCTGAAAACTTGAGAAACCAAATTGTGAGGAAGCATGAGCAATCTCAAGGCTACAAGTCCATCTCCAAAGACCTGAATGTTCCTGTGTCTACCGTGCGCAGTGTCATCAAGAAGTTTAAAGCCCATAGCACTGTGGCTAACCTCCCTAGATGTGGACGGAAAAGAAAAATTGACGAGAGATTTCAACGCAAGATTGTGCGGATGGTGGATAAAGAACCTCGACTAACATCCAAACAAGTTTAAGCTGCCCTGCAGTCCGAGGGTACATCAGTGTCAACCCGTAGTATCCGTCGGCATCTGAATGAAAAGGAACTGTATGGTAGGATACCCAGGAAGACCCACTTCTTACCCCGAGACATAAAAAAGCCAGGCTGGAGTTTGCCAAAACTTACCCGAGAAAGCCTGAAACGTTTTGGAAGAATGTTCTCTGGTCAGATGAGACAAAAGTAGAGCTTTTTGGGCAAAGGCATCAACATAGAGTTTACAGGAGAAAAAAAGAGGCATACAAAGAGAAGAACACAGTCCCTACAGTCAAACATGGCAGAGGTTCCCTGATGTTTTGGGGTTGCTTTGCTGCCTCTGACACTGGACTGCTTGACCGTGTGCATGGCATTATGAAGTCTGAAGACTACCAACAAATTTTACAGCATTATGTAGGGCCCAGTGTGAGAAAGCTGGTTCTTCCTCAGAGGTCATGGGTCTTCCAGCAGGACAGTGACCCAAAACACACTTCAAAAAGCACTAGAAGGGGGGTGTGGCTTGGAAGCTCATGGCACCAGCTGCATTTCTGTGAGCTCCTGCACCCATTCTACAGAAAAGCGGCACAGAATGAGAGGATCACCTCACAATCTCCTACAGCGTCCCTGCATCCTTCCCTGTCGGTGTGGGGATGCCGAAGAGCCAGCCAAGGAAGTGAGGTGAGCCCTCCAGGATCACAGATTTCTTCCCTCCTGAGAGGCCCCTTGCAGCTGCAGCTTCTAACATGGAGCTATCTCCCTCTCACACTGCACTCTCCTCCCCCTCTGCTGGGACTTCTCCTCGTGCTGCTAGGAGCTCTGGGGACCATGCTGCCTTAGGCAGTGGAGAGGCCCTGGTCACTTAGGGCTTCCTTAAGGAGCTGCTGGCTTCGCTGCATGCCTCGCTCCAGGAGGACATGAGGCTCATGTTGAGGGAGTTTAAAGAAGAGCTCACGTCCCTGGGGGAGAGGACACACCACATAGTGGGCAAGATGGCGGAATACGCCACAGCCCATAACGAGCTAGCGGAGGATTATTCTCAGATGGCAGGTGATGTTAAACTCCTGAAACTAAAGATGTGGGACTTGGAGGACAAAAGTCGGTTGCATAATCTCAAGCTTCGTGGATTTCCAGAGGCTGGTGAGGAAGAGGAGTTAACCAACACAGTCCTGCCATTTCTCCAGTCCCTGCTCCCGGACTCTGGAGTTGCAGAGTTGACACCTAGCAGACTTTTCCGTATCCCAAAGCCGCCCCAGATCAATAAATCACTGCCGAGGGACATCCTGATCACCCTGCCTGCACTACAGGTTAGAGATCAGATCTTACAGAAAATGAGGCAGGAAAGGGATATTCCGGACTCCTTCTCTGGCATCTCTGTTTTCCCTGATCTTTCGCCTGGGACATTGGCCCGCAGACGGGAGTTCACCCCTCACTGCAAAGTGCTACGTGATAAACATATTGCCTACAGTTGGAGCACCCCCGTGCGACTGAAGTTCAGATACAAGGGGACAACCCAGATCTTCCTATCTCCGAGCCATCTAGGTAAAGCCTTAAGACAACGGAACTTATCGCCTGCGGAGGAGAATGACTCCCATCATCTTCATACGAGGAGTAGAGGCTCTGTTTCCCCTGCTGAGTGGCAACAAGTCAAATAAGCCATGATATCCATGACTGTCTGTGTTTGGATGCGGGACCTTTAAGAGGGGTTTTGGTTCCTTGGTTGCGGGTTCTTGCCCCGCTCTCTGAATATGAGAGATGGTGGGCATGTCAAGTATTCTCCCGCATAAACCCCCCCTCCCCCGGATGGTGTGGCCAAGAGTTGGCCAGTTCTCCTGCAAAGGTTTACATGTATGTTCTATGTTTGCTATCTTATTATTGTTTTTCTCTATCTTCTCTTCTCTCTCTTTTCTCTCTCCCTCGACTGGTCTCTCCCCCCTATGCCTCCTCTTGTGTGATCCGCCTCCTATCCACGATTCAAAAGGTGACTTTCTTATGTTTACTGATGCTCTATTGTATGGAACATGAAAATTGTCTCCTATAGTGTGCAGGGTTTAAATTCCCCATTTAAGCGTTCCTAAGGAGGGATGCTTTCAAAATGAACGCTGATATATTATGCATTCTGGAATCACACCTCTTAGTGGAGGATAATCACAGACTCCACCATAGGCTGTACCCTACTGCTCTTTTTGCTAACTCTCCAACAAAGAGAGCGGGTGTGTGTGTTCTTGTTAAGCACTCGGATGATTTTAAATTGATTTCTTCGGTATCTGACCCTTCCGGACAATTCGTCATCGTGGTTTGCACCATAGCCGGAGTTGAGGTGGTGCTTGCTTCGATCTATGCTCCGAACGAGGGGCAGATACAATATCTTCGCCCGCTGCTTGACGGTCTACAGGACCACCCGCGAGCCTTAAAGATACTGTGTGGGGATTTTAATTTGATCTATGACCGGACCTTGGATTGCTCCTGGGGGACGGGGGGGAAGAGTCGAGAGCTTGGTCTCACCTGTCGTGAATATCATCTCCACGACATTTGGCGTTACCTGCATACCACACAAAGGGACTACTCCTTCTTTTCGCACAGGCACGCCTCTTATTCGAGGCTGGACTACTTTTTGGTGGAAGACAAGACCCTTCCCGCCTGCGCCTGTGCAGAAATTGGGTTGATAATCTGGTCCGATCATGTTCCAGTGTCCCTTGATGTGGTACTTGACTCGCATCCCCCTCCCCCTGGGGCATGGAGGTTGAATTGGGCTTTGCTTTCCGAGCCCGGATTGGTGGAGGATGTGGGTTCTCTCCTAGCAGAATTTTTTACAATGAATCGGGAGATAAGGTGGGCGCCCTATTGGCGCGACGGTTAAAGAAAAAAGAAGCTAGGGCCACTATAGCAAAAATGACAGATGACTCGGGACGAACGGTTAGAAACCCTAATGACATAGCTGGCGTCTTTCAAAAATACTATGCTAAACTTTACAACCTTAAGTCGGAAGTAGAAACCCCCCAACCCACTACCAAACTGATTGAGGAGTTCCTGGAGGGATTGGACCTACCTTCTCTCACTCAGCAGGAGAGGGAGAGACTGAACCTCCCCTTTACTCTGACAGAGGTTGAGTCAGCCATCCGAGGCAACAAATTGTATTCGGTCCCCGGACCTGATGGACTTCCCAACGAGTATCTTCGCTCCTTTGCTGGAGTTTTGGCTCCTTTCCGTCTGAGGAACTTCCACCACTGGCGGGAGATGGGAGTGATTGACCCTTTACATTTACAGGCTACAATAATTACCATTCCCAAGTCTGGCAAACCGCCGGATTTGCCGGAAAGCTATCGCCCCATCTCGCGCCTAAATTGTGACCTAAATATTTTTGCAAAGATTCTAGCGTCTAGGTTGGCGGTTGTGGTTCCTAGGTTGGTTAGCCCGGACCAGGTGGGCTTCGTGGCTGGAAGGCAGGCGAAGGATGGGACGAGGAGGATGATTAACCTTCTTAAATATCTGGAGCTGAAGGGTGACCCTGGGGCATTCCTGTCCTTAGATGCCGAGAAGGCATTTGATAGGGTGCACTGGGGTTACCTGGAGGCGGTTCTTCGGAAGTTTGGCCTAGTCGGGCCCTTCCTCTCGGCTATAATGGCCTTGTATTCCCGTCCCAACGCCAGGGTCCTTGCCTCTGGATTTCTTTCGCCTGCCTTTCAGATCACGAACGGAACCCGCCAGGGCTGCCCTCTGTCCCCGACAATATTTGCCCTGGCGATAGAGCCCCTGGCGGAGAAGATCTGTACCAGCCTATTGGTGGAGGGTGTTCGGGTCGGCCAGGAGACACATACCATCGGCCTCTATGCTGACGATATCATCATTACTTGCACTAACATATCTCAGTCCTTGCCAGCGGTAATGTCCATTCTCCGCTCCTTCTCCTTGATCTCATACTACTCTCCTACTGAAGAGAACTTCCATGGTCCTTGACCAGATTCCTCCTTGATGCTGTCCCTCTGTCGTCCCTTCGCCTACTGATACCGTCGCTACACACGCGGACGTTGAGAATTGCGGGGATTGGTGCCCTCCGGGATTTTCTTGCCACTGGTGGCCATCCTTCCATTGAGACCTTTGAGTCCTTCTGTGAGTCCCGCCCCTCCTGTATGTCCTCAATTTTTCAGTTTCTCCAACTTACGCATCTGCTGGGAACAAGCACTTATCTTGGCGGTTTGGGGGGTCCACAGAGTCCGTCCCAACTGCTGCAGTTTATCCTTTCTAAGGCTGACCGTCCAAAAGGTTTTTCCAAATTGTATAGAATGCTACTCGGTAGTGACACAATCACGAAACTACAATACATGAGATGCTGGGAGAGGGACATAGGCTTCACTTCTACGGTGGAGGACTGGCACGCCGCTTCCTCAGAGGCGAGAAAGACCTCCAAGTGTGTAAACCACATAGAGAATCTGAAAAAGATTCACCTTCGGTGGTACCTCCCCCCGCCCCGGGTGGCGTCTTTTGCTATCCACTAGAGATGAGCGAGTCCGAAAAGACTCGGAATCGCAAGACCCCAACGAGTCCGAGTCAAGGACTCGGGACTCGTTGCGAGTCCAGCGAGTCCAATGTTAATGAATAGGGACCCGAGTAATAGCGAATAATGACATTTACAACTCGCTGATGTGTCTCTGAAAGTGTGCGAGTCCAAACTCGCTGGTTTTTCTCTTATTTTGAGGCTTGTAGCCGATGATGCGAGGGAAGGGATTCTCCAGCACACACCATGAAGGAAACAGGAAGCGAGTCGCGCTGACAGGCGCACACACAGAGCGATCCATTCATCAGTGCAATCATGGCAGCAGGACATGGCACGGTGAACACACTGCGTCTTATTGCACTTGTGGAGGCTCGTCCATTTCTATGGCTCCCTACAGATCCTGAGTATGGGGATACGACCCTAATTAATACAGCCTGGAGAGAGATCGCCCAAGAGATGTTCCCTGCGTTCCATCGGAGTGACCATGAGGAACAGAGCAATCTAAGTAAGTTAAATGAGTTCACACGTTATATATTGCATTTACTGTATATATACTCGTGTATAAGCCGACCCGTGTATAAGCCGACCCCCCTATTTTTGCCCCGAAAAAACTATGAAAACATATTCACCGCCATCCTGGTATACAGCGGCTATCACTGGTAGACAGCCCCCCAGCAGAGTATACACCTCCCCCTGCAGAGTATACAGGCCCCCAGCTGGGTATACATGCCCCCATATTGTGGTATACAGGCAGGGGCGGACTGGCCCAGGTGCCACGGGTCATGCGGCTGCAGGAGCATGAATAATCCGCATGTCCCTGAAGCAGCAGGCGGAAACGGAAGCTCCTGGCCGCGCGATGACGTCATCAGCACGCGGCTGCGTCCGGGAGTGAGCGTCTGTGAGTGGCGTGCGGCTGCGACTGTTAGCGAGCGGCTGTGAGGAGCGCGAGGCTGCGGCTGGGAGCGAGCCATAGGATAATGCGGGAGCTGCGGTGACTGTGAGGCGGCCGCCAGTCATCACCCCCCCACCCCCGTCCTCACCTGTGTCGGGCCAGTGAGGGAGGGTTGCGACCCAAACTGTAGGGTGCCAGTCAGTCCCTGTATACAGGGCCCTCAGTGTGTGTACAGGCCCCCCCAGCAGTGGGTATACAGGGCCCCCAGCAGTGGGTAGACAGTGGCCCAGTGGGTTTACAGGGCCCCCAGCAGTGGGAATACAGGGCCCCCATAGCAGGGTATACAGGACCCTGAATGTGTTATCATGCTCCACCGCATAGTTGCCTATATTTGGATGGGGTCACAACAGTACAATGAGTTTAATGTCTGATCCTCCTGGCTCTTTCGGCCAAGGGGTTGGGTGTATATAAATACCACTAATGACCAGAGTCTGGTGCCCGCACTATTACATTCTCTATGCGTTGACATGTGTCCTGCCTCATTTGTGATTGTGGCCACGTGAGCTCAATGTCCGTAATGCTGTTGATGATGTTCCACACTGTCGTGTCACTGTGCCTTGTATACACATTACACACACAAAATGAATAAAATGTTATTGTTGATTTGTACACATACTTTTGTTGTTTCAAATATTACACATCTCTAAAGCCGGTTTCAAATCATTTCACAGTTGACCATCTTAAAAAACGGTGGAGGAGCTGCCGGGACCAGCATAAGAAGCAGTACCGGCAGTACTCAGAGAGACAACCGGGAGCCGCTCCATTGCTCAACCACTACCACTTTTATGACCGGCTGTCCTTCCTTCACCCGGTGGCCCGTATGCCAAGGTATGTGTCTGCAGCACTGTTGTGTACATTTAGTATTATTTATTAATATATACATTAGGTTCCATTTCGGCTCTGTGGGTAGCAGAGTATACACGTGGCTCTGTGGGTAGCAGAGTATACAGGCGGGTCTGTGGGTAGCAGAGTATACAGGCGGGTCTGAGGTAGCAGAGTATAAAGACGGCTCTGTGGGTAGCAGAGTATACAGACGGGTCTGTGGGTAGCAGAGTATAAAGACGGCTCTGTGGGTAGCAGAGTATACAGGCGGGTCTGTGGGTAGCAGAGTATACAGGCGGGTCTGAGGTAGCAGAGTATAAAGACGGCTCTGTGGGTAGCAGAGTATACAGGCGGGTCTGTGGGTAGCAGAGTATACAGGCGGGTCTGTGGGTAGCAGAGTATACAGGCGGGTCTGTGGGTAGCAGAGTATACAGGCGGGTCTGAGGTAGCAGAGTATACAGGCGGGTCTGAGGTAGCAGAGTATACAGGCGTCTCTGTGGGTAGCAGAGTATACAGGCGGGTCTGAGGTAGCAGAGTATACAGGCGGGTCTGTGGGTAGCAGAGTATACAGGCGGGTCTGTGGGTAGCAGAGTATAAAGACGGCTCTGTGGGTAGCAGAGTATACAGGCGGGTCTGTGGGTAGCAGAGTATACAGGCGGGTCTGAGGTAGCAGAGTATACAGGCGGGTCTGTGGGTAGCAGAGTATACAGGCGGGTCTGAGGTAGCAGAGTATACAGGCGGGTCTGTGGGTAGCAGAGTATACAGGCGGCTCTGTGGGTAGCAGAGTATATAGGTGATGAGAATAGGGTTAATAGATGGTGCTACAGTGTTGGGGCGTGCTAGAGGGAGCAGAGATCCGATTACTGCCATAATTTCTGACCTTATTAAAGATAGCGGCCGCAGCTAAATGACATCATGGCAAAGGTAAACATGGGGTGTGGTTAGCTGCAGGAGGTTAGTGAGAGGTGTGGGTTGTTTGGCAGAGGGCGTGGTGTGGGCGTGGTGAGCGCTGCTCCAGCGTCAGATACGCTGCGAGCGCGGAACCGCGGCACATCTCCAGGAGCAGAGGACGTGTCCGGTACGTCCGTAGCCCCCGGCCTCCCCGTTGTCCGCACACACAGCCCCGCTGTGACCTCTGCAGTGTCACAGGCCCCGGCGGGCGTCTGTCATCTCCTCCTGACACTGACCTCCTCCTGATTTGATTGTCTGTGTTGTCCCCCCCGCTGTCAGCATCAGTGATCTGCTAAGACCTGTGGGTGCACAGACGGGGGAAGTACAAATGCCAGCATGCCGGGGCGGATTGGGCGCTGTGAGGGGCGCAGGTCTTGCTGTGAGCGGAGGGCGCGAGGGCCGCTCGAGAAAACGCTATAGCGGCTGTGTGAGTTAAGCGTCTGCGGCTCGCGAAGGCGCATACGCGTCTCCGCTCGCAGTGACGCTAAGGAGTTTGGGATTAGGCTACAGTGCCGGAATTTCAAACTCCCGATTATATAAATAGATTATATATATATATATTGTATACCTTTCAACCCCTTCCCTGCTTTATATAGATGATATAAGCTAAAAGTTTTGTGAATTAAGTATGTCAAGTAAAAAGTGAAGTCAGGGGGACTTTTTTTTTTCATGTGAACCATTGGTGTTATTGATCGTCTAGATTAGATGGGATGGGGGGGGGGGTGTTAATCAGGGGGTGAAAAATTATGTATTAGTCTGGAATTAGCAAAGAAAGTCACGTATTCCTTTATGTTATGTACAGTTGGTTATTCTTTCATAATAATAACAAATATCTGATTAATAATACACAGATACACAGAGTCTAAAAAGCGTGCAACTTAATGTTTGACCTATGTTTTTGTTTCCAAATGCAATGCATTCACCAAATTTTTTTTTACTTTACCCACAGAGAAGCTTACTACCGAGGGCGGCGTGCTGTGAACCCTCCACCGCCAAACAGAAGGCGGCGTGGAGAACACCCACCACCACCACCACGGCCGGCGCCACCACCACCACCGCCGTCGCCGCCGCCACCACCACCACCACCAGCATCGCCGCCAGCAGCGCCAGGGCCAGCACCACCACCGCCGCCACCAGCGGCCGGGCCAGCACCACCACCGCCGCCACCAGCGGCAGGCCCATCAACACCACCACCGCCGTCCCCGCCACCACCACCACCACCGCCACCAGCGGCAGGGTCCGCACCACCACCGCCCCCACCAGCGGCAGGGCCAGCACCACCACCGCCACCACCAGCGGCAGGGCCAGCACCACCACCGCCACCACCAGCGGCAGGGCCAGCACCACCACCGACGCCACCAGCGGCAGGCCCAGCTTATGGTCCCATCCCGGGGTCTGCACAATTAAGTGTGCAACAGAGTAATGCTGACTTTGCCCGCAGTATTATACCATTCATGGATAATATTCCATTTGACAGGCTACTGCGGGCAAGGTCAGCATTACAGATAGTGCTGGAAGCCTGTCAGCCAGGAAACGACCCCGGTGATGTGTTCCAATATTTGGATGGGTGGAAAATAAACTGTAACAGGCTGGGCAGGCCCACAACACGGGACAGCCAAGTCCCACCCCACAGGGCTTTGCCTCACTGCCAGTGGCCAGCGAACAGGGACCTACCACCGTTCCCTACACCTGTTCAGATGATCCACCTGAAGGGTTCGGCCAGGCCATCCGTGGGGCCCTTGACCTTTTGCAGGACGGACAGCCCACCTACCAGGACCTGTAGGGCTCCATTTATTGTTGTTGATGTAGTTACCTTAATTAAAGGTAGTATTGTTTGGAATGTCCAAACAGTGCTGCCATTTTTTTTTTTTAAACACAGTTTTAAAAACCAGCTTTGTGTCTGTCTTTTTTTCAAGGAATGAATGTGGAGTTTTTTTTTTGGTTGGGCTTCAAGTCATCATAATTATTATAATTATTTATTTATATAGCGGCCATAGGTTCCATGGCGCTTTACATGAGGAAAAGGTAGAGAAGGACAAGTACAATAAACATAGACAATAAGGTCATACAGGTACAATAGTAGAGGACCCTGTACGCGTGGGCTCACATTCTACGAGGGGTGGGTGGGGATACAATAGGGTGGGGAAGGTGTCGGTCGTGGGGCGTGTAGCGGGGTCTCATGGCAGGTTGTAGGCCTGTCGGAAGAGGTGAGTCTTTATAAGTATCTTTAAGGTTCAGAGGGTAGGCGACTGACTGATGAGGTGGGGCAGGGAGTTCCATAGCATGGCGGATGACCGGGAGAAATCCTGTATGCGGTTGTGGGAAGAGGAGATGAGGGTGGACTGTAGGACAAGTTCTTGGGATGAACGCAGGTTGCGTGAGGGATGGTATCGGGAGATCATGTCGGAGATGTATGGTGGGGATAGGTTGTGTAAGGCTTTGAATGTCATGGTCAGTGTTTTAAAGTGAGCTCTCTGTGGGCCGGAGGGGCCAGTGAACGGCTTGGCAGAGGGGGTAGGCAGGGGAGTAGCGTGAGGACAGATGGATTAGCCGGGCAGCAGAGTTTAGTATAGATTGGAGAGTTGCAAGAGAGTTGGCAGGGAGACCTATGCGAAGGAGGTTGCAGTAGTCAAGGCGGGAGATGATGAGGGCATTTATGAGTGTTTCAGCAGTGTCAGGATTGAGGAACGACCGAATTGGTTAAATATTTTTGAGTTGGAGTCACAGGGACTTGGTTAGGGACTACAGGTGGGGCTTGAAGGAGAGGGAGGAGTCAAGGATTACCCCGAGACAGTTGGCGTGGGGGACAGGGGAGAGAGCATCATTAGCAAGTACTTTACGGCCCGCATGGCGCATGAAGTCACCTTGGTTACTAAGTGTCAAATCATGACTCCACATACAACTGTTGCTGACAAACAGTGCCTGTGTTTGGGGGGTTACTTTATGCCTCGCTATGGCAACAAGACTATGAACACACATGTGAGAGGCTGGGACGTCTACATGCTACACATCGCGTCTACGCGTTTTGTATGGAGCGTACAGTGGGACCCTTCAACAGGCTCCAGCAGGATGATAGTCCAAGCACCGCCCACGATGCAGGCATAGGATTGGTGCCTGGAAAAATTAGCCCAAGTGGCTGTTTCCCATTTTTGGTATAAATGTAGGCCTAAGGGCCATAAAAAGCTTGTTAGCCAGGGTGTCTCCCAAACCATGATAAGCTTGTTAGCCTGTGTGGCTCAAAAAATTAGCCCAAGGGGCTGTTTACCATTTTTGGTATAAATGTAGGTCTAAGGGCCATACAAAGCTTGTTAGCCAGGGTGTCTCCCAAACCATGATAAGCTTGTTAGCCTGTGTGGCTCAAAAAATTAGCCCAAGGGGCTGTTTGGCATTTTGAGTGTAAATGCAGGCCTAAGGGCCATGATAAGCCTCTTAGGCTGGGTGTCTCCAAAAATTAGCCCAAGGGGCTGTTTTGCATTTTGCTTATAAATGCAGGCCCAAGGGCCATGATCAGCTTGTTAGCCAGGGTGGCTCAAAAAATTAGACCAAGGGGCTGTTTGGCAATTTGGGTATAAGTGCAGGCCTAAGGGCCATGATAAGCCTCTTAGGCTGGGTGTTTCCAAAAATTAGCCCAAGGGGCTGTTTTGCATTTTGGTTATAAATGCAGGCCTAAGGGCCATGATCAGCTTGTTAGCCAGGGTGGCTCAAAAAATTAGCCAAAGGGGCTGTTTGGAAATTTGGGTATAAGTGCAGGCCTAAGGGCCATGATAAGCCTCTTAGGCTGGGTGTTTCCAAAAATTAGCCCAAGGGGCTGTTTTGCATTTTGCTTATAAATGCAGGCCTAAGGGCCATGATCAGCTTGTTAGCCAGGGTGGCTCAAAAAATTAGCCCAAGGGGCTGTTTGGCAATTTGGGTATAAGTGCAGGCCTAAGGGCCATGATAAGCCTCTTAGGCTGGGTGTTTCCAAAAATTAGCCCAAGGGGCTGTTTGGCATTTTGAGTGTAAATGCAGGCCTAAGGGCCATGATAAGCCTCTTAGGCTGGGTGTCTCCAAAAATTAGCCCAAGGGGCTGTTTTGCATTTTGCTTATAAATGCAGGCCAAAGGCCATGATCAGCTTGTTAGCCAGGGTGGCTCAAAAAATTAGCCCAAGGGGCTGTTTGGCAATTTGGGTATAAGTGCAGGCCTAAGGGCCATGATAAGCCTCTTAGGCTGGGTGTTTCCAAAAATTAGCCCAAGGGGCTGTTTCCCATTTTTGGTATAAATGTAGGTCTAAGGGCCATACAAAGCTTGTTAGCCAGGGTGTCTCCCAAACCATGATAAGCTTGTTAGCCTGGGTGGCTCAAAAAATTAGCCCAAGGGGCTGTTTTGCATTTTGGGTATAAATGCAGGCCTAAGGGCCATGATCAGCTTGTTAGCCATGGTGGCTCTAAAAATTTGCCCAAGGGGCTGTTTTGCATTTTGGTTAAAAATGCAGGCCTAAGGGCCATGATCAGCTTGTTAGCCAGGGTGGCTGAAAAAATTAGCCCAAGGGGCTTTTAAATGTTTGCTTACAGAAATTAAAGGTTGATTCCTTGTCAAAAGGTGTTGTGATGGTTAATGAAACCGAAGTTAAGGTGTAGTTTTGGTTTAAGATGAAGCAGCCTCATTACCAGGTTGCAGGAACATGGTTACGCAAATCGTTACTGGTCTTGTACATACTGCTTGTACCAAAAAGACACAATATAATACAATGATTAATTATATCATATTGATGTTGAACGTGGCACTTCAGCTCTGAGTACTGTCGTCTTCAGGGCTCGAGAAGTCTTGTGAAATCCAGTTCCTATTAAACTTAATTAGAGTAAGCCTGTCTGCATTCTCTGGAGTAAGACGTGTCCTTGTATCAGTTATGATACCCCCAGCGGCACTGAAAACCCGCTCTGATGTCACACTAGCTGCAGGGCATGCCAGCACCTCCAAGGCATACAACGAGAGCTCTGTCCAAGTGTGGAGCTTGGAGACCCAGTAATTAAACGGGACTGCGGCATCAGTCAGGAAGCAGGTACTGTCACTTAAGTATTCTTGTACCATGTTGGTAAGTTTCTGTCTCCGAGAGATGGTTACTGGAGCAACATGGCGCTGCAGGTTCGATGGCTTATTGAACATAGCCCACTTTGCGGACATCTTTCCAGCATCTCTTCTGGACAGCGTGGATGATTGTGCCCCGACCAAAGGCTGCTGTTGCACAGAGTTGCTAACTATGGGCAGAGTGTTGTCTGACGGTGATATTCGAAGCATATTATCCACAACAACCCTCTTGAAATAGTCAATTGTCAAGCCACGTGGTGACTGAAACAGCAGCGAGGTGAATTTATCTTTATAACGTGGGTCCAGAAAGGTGGCCAACCAGTAGAGGTCGTTGTGCAATATGTTAATCACTCGTGGGTCTTCTAGCAGACAAGTCAACATGAAGTCAGCCATGTGTCCTAAGCTGCATAGAGTCATGTCTTCAGTGTCCTCAGAACGATGTTCAATACCCATTGTATCCGCAAAGTCTGTCTCCGCCTCCTCCTCTCCAGGCCACCCATGGTGGACAGACACAAAGCTGGGGTTGTGAGTACCATCTGGGTTGACATCGGCACCAACAAAAAATAAATCCTCTTCATCGTCTTGCTCCTGTTCCTCCTCAGGAGCCATAGTTGCCTGGTCATACTGGCTTTGCTGGCTAGGTACTGCGCTGTTTAAATCTGGCTCCATAGCCATCTGCTGGGCTCTCAATGCTTCATTTTTCTGATTAATGAGGGATTCTTTCAGCAGACACAGCATGGGTATAGTGACACTGATGATGGACTGATCACCGCTCACCAGTTTTGTGCAGTAGTCAAAATTATCAAGAACCTCAGATGTGTCAGCGATCCACACCCACTCCATTGTACTAATATGTCGTGGCTGACTGCCGGTCTGACGGGCATGTTGCAACTGATACTCGGATATTGCCCTCTGCTGCTCATTGATCCTCGATAACATATGGAATGTAGAGTTCCATCGTGTCGGCATGTCACAAATGAGTCTGTGGTTGGGCAAATTCAATTGCTTTTGAAGCAATGAAAGTTTTCCAACCGCTGTTGACGAATGACGAAAATGTGCACAAACTCGACGCACCTTCTCCAGTAGGTCACATAGCTCTGGGTATGTACGCAGGAATTTCTGCACTACTAGATTCAGCACGTGAGCCATGCAAGGCACGTGCACAAGGTTTCCGAGCTTTAGTGCAGCCACTAGGTTACGACCATTGTCGCTCACCACGAGACCGGTCTGGAGTTGGAGTGGGGATAGCCACTCATCTGTCTGTTCCTTCAGACCTTTCAACAGCTCTACTGCAGTGTGCGGTGTGTGACCTAAACAGATCAGCTTCAGCAGAGCCTGTTGGCGTCTTGCTGAAGCACTGCAGCAAACCTCCCAACTTGGCCGTGATGTTGAGGGCAATTGAGGATTGGTCGAGGAAGCGGAAGATGGGGTAGTGGACATATAGGATGATGCAGAGACCCTGAATGAGGTTGTGCCAGCTATCCGTGGCGTGGGTAGGATGTTTGATGTTACACTAACATCGTTTGGCACACTCTCCACAACGTTGATCCAATGCGCGGTGAGCGAGATGTACCGGCCCTGTCCTGAACTGCTTGTCCACGTGTCCGTAGTAAGGTGTACTTTCCCGGTTACAGCGTTGGTGAGGGCACGCTTGAGGTTGTTAATGACATGCTCATGTAACGCGGGGACGGCACAACGTGAAAAGTAGTGGCGGCTTGGAACCGAGTAGCGTGGTACTGCCACAGCCAAAAGCTCACGGAAAGAGTCTGTACCCACAAGCCTAAACGGCAACATCTCGACTGCTAACAACTTAGCTATCTGGGCATTTATTTTTTTGGCTAATGGGTGGGAAGAGTGGTATTTCTGCTTCCTTTCGTACAGCTGTGTCACTGATAACTGTAAGGATGTTGCTGACCGAGAACTGTCTGCACTCGTGTTCAGTCTCTCTGCAACCGCTGCTTGTGATGAGTACATATGAGCTGGACCAGCTTCAGCAACACTTGATTGTGACGGACGTATCTGAGTTGCCGTCGCAGTCTTTGGGTCAGATGACACTGTTGTGGAAGGCTGCACTTTTGACCACTGAATAGGGTGCTGACCAGCCATGTGCTTCCGCATACTGCTGGTGCTCTGGTTTCCTTTCCCGTGGCCTCTACTTAGCCTTGCATGGCAGATGGTACAGATGACCACATTTTCTTGAGAAGGCCCATCTTTAAAAAATTTCCACACAGTGGCTGACCGACCTCTAGGCTTGACTGTACTCCCTGAGGGATTACTGAGGCCCACATTTGAGACATTTTGTCCAACAGTTGACAAATTTTGAGCCACAGTGGACACATTTTGGGCAACAGTGGTGACTCTTTCAGTTCTGGTGGGAGGAGTCGGCCTTGGTGCCTTTGTTGGTGGGACATACACACTGTCTTCCTCCGTGCTGCTCTGCTGGCTCTGCATCGCAACATTCCACGTGGGATCAGTTGTCTCATCATCAACCCCTTCCTCTTCTAAATCTTCCCGATAACAAGATAGATTTTGCTCCCCAGATGACAAGTGTGTCACTGTCTCATCATCATCATCCTCCAACTCCTGAGACGGTCTAAGACTTTGCTGAAAGACACGTTCATGTGGCCGGGGTGTCTCTAAAACTTGTCCATGATTGGACAATTCTTCATCAAGTATCTCATCTACTACGGAGTCTGGCAAACCGGATTCATGTAAAGGATTATATGTACCAAATAAGTCATCTGAGTGACCCATGTGTGTGTCAACATTTTCATGGGGCTGCTGTTGGTCTGAGGAACTGTGAAGAGGTTGTGGATTAGATGACCCAGCATGGTATGTACCAACAGTAGACACAGTGCTCAAGGAACCTTGAGTGCTGCAAGAACCTGTTGTTGAGGTCTTGTCTGCCAGCCAAGACGTTAGATGCTGTTCGTCTTCCGGCCTCAATACTCGTTTACTTTCCTGACGGGGAAAGTTAGACAGGAGGAACGATCGATCAATCCTCGTCTGTCTGCCCGAACTGGTGGATAGTTGGCCACGACTACCAATGCCTGTACCTCGTCCCTGTCCCTTAGCAAGACTTTTTTTGGGATTTGGTTTTTTGTGTGACATTTTATAATTTCTGGTGGCTTTCTGGGGGCTTGTAAAACAAGTAGCAGGTACTATTTCGAGAAAGGTACACACTAGAGGCTAAGATATTTTAAGAGAGATGGAAGGTACCGTGCGAGCTGCAGGCAGGACACCGTACAGCAACGCACTGGCACAGGAAAAAATTGTTTAGTACGCAGAACCAGGCACTGTTAGGCTGCGGTGCTGGCTGCGTGCAAGTTTACAAGTACCGTGCGAGCTGCAGGCAGGACACCGTACAGCAACGCACTGGCACAGGAAAAAATTGTTTAGTACGCAGAACCAGGCACTGTTAGGCTGCGGTGCTGGCTGCGTGCAAGTTTACAAGTACCGTGCGAGCTGCAGGCAGGACACCGTACAGCAACGCACTGGCACAGGAAAAAATTGTTTAGTACGCAGAACCAGGCACTGTTAGGCTGCGGTGCTGGCTGCGTGCAAGTTTACAAGTACCGTGCGAGCTGCAGGCAGGACACCGTACAGCAACGCACTGGCACAGGGAAAAATTGTTTAGTACGCAGAACCAGGCACTGTTAGGCTGCGGTGCTGGCTGCGTGCAATGTTACAAGTACCGTGCGAGCTGCAGGCAGGACACCGTACAGCAACGCACTGGCACAGGGAAAAATTGTTTAGTACGCAGAACCAGACACTGTTAGGCTGCGGTGCTGGCTGCGTGCAAGTTTACAAGTACCGTGCGAGCTGCAGGCAGGACACCGTACAGCAACGCACTGGCACAGGGAAAAATTGTTTAGTACGCAGAACCAGGCACTGTTAGGCTGCGGTGCTGGCTGCGTGCAATGTTACAAGTACCGTGCGAGCTGCAGGCAGGACACCGTGCAGCAACGCACTGGCACAGGGAAAAATTGTTTAGTACGCAGAACCAGGCACTGTTAGGCTGCGGTGCTGGCTGCGTGCAAGTTTACAAGTACCGTGCGAGCTGCAGGCAGGACACCGTACAGCAACGCACTGGCACAGGGAAAAATTGTTTAGTACGCAGAACCAGGCACTGTTAGGCTGCGGTGCTGGCTGCGTGCAAGTTTACAAGTACCGTGCGAGCTGCAGGCAGGACACCGTACAGCAACGCACAGGCACAGGGAAAAATTGTTTAGTACGCAGAACCAGGCACTGTTAGGCTGCGGTGCTGGCTGCGTGCAAGTTTACAAGTACCGTGCGAGCTGCAGGCAGGACACCGTACAGCAACGCACTGGCACAGGGAAAAATTGTTTAGTACGCAGAACCAGACACTGTTAGGCTGCGGTGCTGGCTGCGTGCAAGTTTACAAGTACCGTGCGAGCTGCAGGCAGGACACCGTACAGCAACGTACTGGCACAGGGAAAAATTGTTTAGTACGCAGAACCAGGCACTGTTAGGCTGCGGTGCTGGCTGCGTGCAAGTTTACAAGTACCGTGCGAGCTGCAGGCAGGACACCGTACAGCAACGCACTGGCACAGGAAAAAATTGTTTAGTACGCAGAACCAGGCACTGTTAGGCTGCGGTGCTGGCTGCGTGCAAGTTTACAAGTACCGTGCGAGCTGCAGGCAGGACACCGTACAGCAACGCACTGGCACAGGAAAAAATTGTTTAGTACGCAGAACCAGGCACTGTTAGGCTGCGGTGCTGGCTGCGTGCAAGTTTACAAGTACCGTGCGAGCTGCAGGCAGGACACCGTACAGCAACGCACTGGCACAGGAAAAAAATTGTTTAGTACGCAGAACCAGGCACTGTTAGGCTGCGGTGCTGGCTGCGTGCAAGTTTACAAGTACCGTGCGAGCTGCAGGCAGGACACCGTACAGCAACGCACTGGCACAGGAAAAAATTGTTTAGTACGCAGAACCAGGCACTGTTAGGCTGCGGTGCTGGCTGCGTGCAAGTTTACAAGTACCGTGCGAGCTGCAGGCAGGACACCGTACTGCAACGCACTGGCACAGGAAAAAATTGTTTAGTACGCAGAACCAGGCACTGTTAGGCTGCGGTGCTGGCTGCGTGCAAGTTTACAAGTACCGTGCGAGCTGCAGGCAGGACACCATACAGCAACGCACTGGCACAGGAAAAAATTGTTTAGTGTGCAGAACCAGGCACTGTTAGGCTGCGGTGCTGGCTGCGTGCAAGTTTACAAGTACCGTGCGAGCTGCAGGCAGGACACCGTACAGCAACGCACTGGCACAGGAAAAAATTGTTTAGTACGCAGAACCAGGCACTGTTAGGCTGCGGTGCTGGCTGCGTGCAAGTTTACAAGTACCGTGCGAGCTGCAGGCAGGACACCGTACAGCAACGCACTGGCACAGGAAAAAATTGTTTAGTACGCAGAACCAGGCACTGTTAGGCTGCGGTGCTGGCTGCGTGCAAGTTTACAAGTACCGTGCGAGCTGCAGGCAGGACACCGTACAGCAACGCACTGGCACAGGAAATTTTTTGTGGAAAAATGGCACCAAAATTATTTGGTAGACTAGTGCCAAAAATAAGAAAAAGCTTAGGATTACAGCTCTGCGGAAAGCTTGGTGAACTAAGCTCTGAGGATGGTGCTGGATTCACTGTAAGGCTGCTCCTATCTCCCCTTCCTTACAGTCCTGTACAGCAATCCTCCGTCCTGGTAGTTCTGAAAAGAACTTTTGGGTTATGTGTGAGGAATCTTGACTCCTACACTCCGTCCTGTTAGTTCTGAAAAGAACTTTTGGGTTATATGTGACTCCTACACTGCCTAACTGTCCCTAGATCTGCTCCAAGTCTCCCTGCACTAGGTCAGCTCTTCTCAGGAATGTGCCCAAAATGGCGGGGGCAAGCCTTATATACTGCCTTGCCTGTCATAGATGACATAGGCATCACGATGGACAGCAGCCAATCATAGTCCTGACACAACCAAAGCTGCTATGGCATTACTGACTATGATTGGCTGTCTTCACAAGTTTTCTGACCTAACACGCAATGCTGACTAGTAACATAAAAGATTCTGGATTCGCGAGTCCCGAATAGAGAATACAGGACTCGGAATCGCAGACTCGCTAGGATTCGGACTCGTAGACTCGCTCAGACTCGCTGCTGTTTGGGGAGATTCAAGCTATATAGCGATGTGATAGAGCGAGTCTAGCGAGTCTAGCGAGTGAGATAAAGTAAACTCTGACAAAACTAAGATTGCCATTGACTTGCATTGGACTCGTTACTGAGCGAGTATTCGCTAAAAGACTCGCCGATTACCGAGTCCAGCGAGTCCCTTAAGAATCGCCGAGTAACGAGTCCTAGCGAGTAGACTCGCTCATCCCTACTATCCACTTATCACCACTTTGTTGGCGTCAGTGCGGGGGGAGGGGAGATCTGGCCCACATGTGGTGGTTGTGCCCGAAACTCACCCCCTTTTGGGTTTTGATATCCAGTCTTCTACAAACAGTTACGGGAGTGCAACAGGACCTGACTCCTCAATTGGCAGTTTTGAATATAGGTCTCCAGGACTATCCTCTGCCGCTTAGAGGGACGGTCTCCTACATCCTCATTGCTGCATGCCTCTGTGTAGCGGCTAAGTGGAAGTCCCATCTTCCTCCCACTCTATCGGAGGTCACTCGCAAGGTCAACTGGATTTTCCATCAAGAATACCACCTTGCCTTGGATAGACCCACTAGACTCTCAGTACAGAATCGTTGGGAATTGTGGGCCTCCCACCCTCAGGCCACCCCTGTTCCCCCTGAACTGGTGCCTAGATCTCTGGATATGGGCCCGCATCAGGACTTCTGAGAGGGACCGGTCTCCTACTCTGGTCCTTCTTGGGCTCTATGGATTTGGGACCTCGCATGTCTCCCTGAACACATGTGTACCTGAATGTCTGTATACCCTTATTTACATTCTTCCATATTACTTACTTTGTGTCGTTAGTATTGTTACCTAGGAATCGGCATTGATTGTGCTGTTGCGAGGCGGACCCCTTCCCTCCCTCCCCCCCCCGCCCTTGTGGAGTTATCTCTCTTTCTTTTCACCCTCTGTCTTCATTCTACATTCTACTTTGTTAATTTTATTGTATCTTATGTTGTTCAACTTGTTTGATTTGAACAAACACTCAATAAAAATTTGATGTTCAATAAAAAAAAAAAAGCACTAGAAAATGGTTTGAGAGAAAGCACTGGAGACTTCTAAGGTGGCCAGCAATGAGTCCAGACCTGAATCCCACAGAACACCTGTGGAGAGATCTAAAAATGGCAGTTTGGAGAAGGCACCCTTCAAATATCAGGGACCTGGAGCAGTTTGCCAAAGAAGAATGGTCTAAAATTCCAGCTGAGCATTGTAAGAAACTCTTTGATGGTTACCGGAAGCGGTTGATCGCAGCTATTTTGGTTAAAGGTTGTTCAACCAAGTATTAGGCTGAGGATGCCAATACTTTTGTCTGGCCGATTTTTGGAGTTTTGTGTGAAATGATCAATGTTTTGCTTTTTGCTTCATTCTCTTTTGTGTTTTTTCATTAAAGACAAATTTAATGAAGATAATAATACCAAAGAATTTGTGATTGCAATCATCTTCTGGAAGAAACTGAGTATTATCTGACAGAATTGCAGGGGTGTCAATACTTTTGGCCACAACTGTACCTTTGGAGGCTTTGATAACCATCTGTAGTTGTAATGTACATTATCTTTGAAACTGTTTTACCGACTGTGACATCATTTGTGTTCACGTGACGATCGGCAGAATCTTTATAAGGTCCTGAACAGTCAGAGTGGACACATCCCCTCGAGGAATTAGGCACTTCAGCCCACAAAACGGTCGTCGGGTATTTTCCACAGTAGCCCCTTGCCACAGCAATATCTCGGTAAGCCTGCCCCTTTCCATGAGTACCCTCTATACTGCATATATGCTTGCACTGAATTTAGGTTGTGTCTAGCTGAAAGGGTCCTGACACATGTATCTATAGTACTTGCTCTCCTGACAAACTGCAGTCATGTATGGAAAATTTGATAGAAGTCTCCCATCTATGTGAATCCTCACGACTGTTTTACATGTTTAGATAACCTATTCAGATGCAATTTAGGAATCTCTGGTAATGATTTTCATTGTTAATGAGATTGCAAACTGCGTGGCCATGGGCTAGTGTACTTCTGTCTCTCCTTTTATGTAATTTGTATGCAAGTCATTTTAAAAAATACTCTTCAGTTAAAGCATTTAAAAATCCTTATTTTGTATAGTTTAAAGTGTGTAGTAAAGGGTTTTGCTAATTTCCCCTAGGGTTTATACCACTATGGGTGAAAAACGTACCTATTGACCAATGGAGTGGTTATTATTTATCATTAATCATTTGCATTTATGCAGACATTTATAATCCATATTATATAACATACTTTTGGCTATTTGCCCACCTACTGTAATCCTCATTAATATATATGCACATTCTTGAAGTTGACTCTCTCCCTCTTTTGTGCCTAAATTGTGGGTTTGCTTAATATTTACATTGCCAACTTATCAAACTCTTATGGTACCTTTACACGCGGCTACATTTCTAGGGTGTCAACAGGTAACTTACTGGCTGCAGTGAAATCATGGAGACAAGGTTCTATCTTGTTGCTGTGTACAAATGGAATCATGTCTCCATGATTTCACTGCAGCCAATAAGTTACCTGTTGACACCCTAGAAATGTTGCCGCGTGTAAAGGTACCATAATGTCTGTTTTAAGCTTGCTTTTTCAACTTACCATGCTTTTTTGATTGTTTTATTGATTGTGGCCCAATATTGCTTGTTTTATGCAGCCATATAATATTATTAATAATAATAATCAGCATCATCTTCATCATCATATTTATTCACTTTTATAGCCCTAATAATTCCACAGCGCTTCGCATACAATGGCAACACTGTCCTCATTGGGGCTCATAATCTAAATTACCTATCAGTATATTTGCCACCATGCTCCTTGCACTGGGGAATTCTTATTATTCTATAATCATCTATATAGCATACTATTAAATTGTGAGTTCAGCCTTGTACATGGGACTGAGGTCCAGTCTCATTATAGGCACTCTCTCTGGGTTCTTGTTGCCATTGTGATTTTGTAAATGTTTTTAACTAGTTGTTAGAACGTTTTGATTCATGTCTATTAATAAAATTCAATTGTGGTGATCCCGGTTCACATTTGCATATTTTTTTTCACTCACTGATATTTGTATTCATACACAAGTATGCATACCAGCTGATCCCCGTTATTTGTTGTGCCCTTAGTTTTATTCTTTTTGGTTCCCTGATTTAAGAACAACTGGAATAGAAGCAATTCATAAAGCACCATTTACCAGCCATGACAATAAAGATTAACCCCTATTCCCAAAGCAATGTATTTTGTGAAATGCTTATCTATGGCAGTTAGTTAACATGAAAAGAGATGTAAAATAACAGCCAACCCCTTTAAGGCCGGCTTCACACCGCGGTGTGATCCGATCCGGGGCTGTCAAGGGTGAACCTGACAGCCCCGGACCAGATTTGTAAAAAGAGCTGGAGGGCAAATATTTGTGCAGCCGGATGCCGCTAATAGCAGCCGAGGCTGCTGATTATTCAAGATCACGGCTAGCATGGAGCTAGCCGCGGTCCTGAAATTACAGCAGCATGCAGCCGGCAGTGTCCGGTTGCCGGATCCTCCCAGATTGGGGCAATCCGGCCCCATAGGATCCCATGTTAGGGAGCGCCGGATTGCCCCGGATCTGGGAGAATCCGGGAGGATTTGATTTGGGGAGATTTTTCTCCCCGGGCATCAAAAATACTGCATGGTCCGATTTTGTGTCCTGGAGAAAAATCCGATTCCTCCCAGATTCTCCCAGACACATGGAAGCCGGATGACAGAGAGCTGCAATCCGGCTCCATCCGGCCCCATAGGATACTATGGGGTTAAAATCCGGTCCGTAGCTGTCCGGTTTACACCGGACAGCCCCGGATCGGATTGTGCTGTGGTGTGAAGCCGGCCTAAGGGAGCAGAATGAGTTTATTAAAATTATTGAGTATACATATATTTTTTCATTTATTCAGAGCATGCATATACAAAATAAATAAAAATTTCAAATCAATAAATTAACTTTTTTAATAAAAGCAAAATAAAGATGTGATGTGAAGAAAATGGAGATTGCAGTATAAATAGGTTATACTGCAACTGCATCTGTCACATTGTGTAAAAGACAATGTCAGTCAACTCAATCCTTAACTTACTCAATAAAAGCTTGATAATTACCAAAGACTGTTAAGAAAGATTTGAAGATAGCACAGGGAGATATTGTCTTTTAGTCTGTCATTTTAGCAGTAATATGTTCAAAGAGGCTTCAAGAACCACAGAAACAATCATCTAAATCCTTAGTGTAGGCTCCTACATCTTCTTGAAGGAAAACTTTAATCACAACAAATTCACTATTAGAAAAAAATGAAAACAAACAAACCTTCTGCCTCTACTTTATGTTTGACCTCTGCCTTCCAGGAGCCTAAAAATATAACTTCACGTGTTTCAATTTACTCCTTTTGACCAGACCAGCTACCTTAATTTGGACTTGGCACTTGAAATCTTTGTTTATCTAAAAATAATTGAGGATAACGGAAGAAATTTAATAAGACAAGCATTTCTTCAATCGGTCTTTGTATAAAATAAACCAAAATAAGAGAAATGTATTAAGAGGCATCCTATCGAACACCTGCTAGAATCTATTTAACAGAAAGATAATTGACTATTTGACAAACATTGAGAGAACATCAGTTGAGCAAGACCCCAAAGCTGCAAGTCAACAGTGTTAAAGAGGACCTGTCACCCCCCCTGCTGCATGGCAATCTAAATGCACCACTGAATGCAGCGTGTCTGCTGCATTCAGGGAAGGGGTCCCACTTGGCTCCAAACCCCCTGTACCCTGAGAAATACACTTTATAAAGTGTACATATTATGAGTCCAGAGGGACTTACTCAGTAATGAGTCATTGCTCTTGCTGGTGTCCTCCCCGCCTCCAGCCTTCTGTGTGGCACTTCAGCCCCCTCAGTGCCACCTCCTTTATTTGTCTCCCCTCCTGGCTGTACATATCTGTACTAGCTCAAAAAGGTGCTTCTACTCTGCTTCTACTCAATACTGAGTAAAGGGTCTGAATATATATAACCATGTGATATTTCATTTTTTCTTTTTTTATAAATTTGCAAAAATTTCTACATTTCTGTTTTTTTCAGTCAAGATGGGGTGCTGAGTGTACATTAATGATAAAAAATGAACTTTTTTGAATTCACCAAATGGCTGCAACAAAACAAAGAGTGAAAAATTTAAAGGGGTCTGAATACTTTCTGTACCCACTGTACAAAGACATTTTGCTCCTACTGAACCCACTCGCATACATTAGAATGCTTCTATCATGGACCTCATAAAACATGATGCCAACAAATATACCTCCCAAACACAGTATAATAGCCCAACATTGAATTTTGCCACAGTACCCTTCACAGTATGATGTCCACCTCCCCACACTATCTACTCACAAAGTATGATAATCCACACGGTTTTCCCTCATAACACGATACACCTACAGTAACCCCAACATGGTCTGAGGCCCTCATAGTCACCAACAAACATAATATGTTGGCCTAGACTGTGACGAGGTGTGCGATACAGCAGGAAGGGACACCAGGCTGATGTTCAATCCAACAGAACTTTATTTTGTCCGGGAAACTGGAACAGCACACATGAAGAGAATTCCGGAGAGTCTGTAAGAAGTCCACAACCATGGAGCAGTTTCGGTGGTGTCCCCCAGCAATCCTGACACAAGGTTAATGGAAGAAATAGTCAAGAAAGAAAGTTCACTGAATCCAGCCGATGAGGGGCACAACGTAATCCCCTGTGGTAGCTTCTATCAGTCCATACAGGCAACAGGACCTGGCTGCAGCCACTCAATCCTGTCCTTTCAGTTGTCACATACACGCTGATCTACCAAGAGTCTATTCTCCAGTGCCTGAGGATCTGCCCCATGGAGGGGTAAGGGTTCACACCCACTTTGTGGCTGTAAAGGGAAGATTCCAGAAACTTCTAGCTCCATTCTGTCTAGCAATTTGTATATTGACTTAGTCCCCTGCTGAGAAGGCAATGACAGAATCTGCCACCAGAAGTAGTACATGGGGATAGACAAGATTGGTACATCATGAGCACAGGCGGGGGAGGGACAAGCTGTTACATTACAATACAGTAAATTGCATAGGATGCATGAATACAGGACAGAGAAAAGTATACACCATTACAACCCCTTCCCCCCTCAATTTGTGCACAGACTAGAGACCTCTACAGGTCACTTGTCAAGTACACATAGTCATAGTGGGACTTACACTCAGCTTCTTGCAGCCACAAATTGTCATTGTAGCTCTCCCACATCATTGCCCAGGAGAACATCTGCAGGGTGGCCGCTCATCACCCCATCCACACATCTCCTGACCCCAAAGCCAAAGTTCAGATCCACAGTGGCTTTGGGAATAGTCACCCATTTGCCACCAGCCAGTTCAATGACAATCCCAGGTCTTTTGTGGATTGCCTCAGTCTGAACCACTCGGGAATCAGCCAGCGTGATTAAAGCCCCTGAGTCGCAAAATCCAACAAGTCTCTTTCCATCGAGCATGATCTCCTGCAAGTGCTTACCTCAATGAGCAGAAGTCGTCGTAGCTGGGGGCCGCACCCCATAAACCCCTAGTGGTTCAACAGGGGTGGCTGAGTCACTAGGTCAGTCCTCACGTAGTGGTGACACCTCTTCGTCCATGGCACTTGGCTGTACATAATTAATAATCTGGTTTGGTGCAAGATAATTCCTCATGTGACCAGCTGGGCAGGAGGCTTGCAGATGCCCAGGCTGCCCACATCTATAACATCTGCGATGTGTCTCACCACTTCCAAGGCACCCTCTTGGGCGGGGGTAAGGGAACCCTGAGGCCGGCTCCCACCTGAAGGTACTGTAGGGGTTTGAGGATGACTCCTCCATTGGATGGCTGGGCATGTGGCCTGCAGATGCCTAGGATGCCCACAACCATATCACTTGCGTTCTGCTAGTTTCTCTCCTCGTTGTATTCTAGAAGACGCAGTAGGAACAATTGGAGGCACAGTCACATGGGTATCAGCCTGAGGTGGTGGCATAGGGGAACAGCGCACAATGGGGACAGAAGGACAAGGGGCCAACAGTGTTGGGGAGATTGTAGTCCTCTCTCCATCCTCAAGCAGATACCTCCTCTGAGGCTTGATGGTGAGAGCCTAATCAGCTAGAGCGGTAACTTGCTCCATTGTTGCTGGTCTCTTCTCAAGCACCTATTCCCGGATCTCAGCAAGGCACTTGGCATACAACTGCTCTTTTAGGATGATCTGGAGGAAGGTCTCACAAGTTAAGGCTCCCGCTCCCTCCAGCCAGCGATGGCATACTTGTTTGAGCCTGTGAGCATACATCTTAAAAGACACTCCTCCATCACAGGCTAAGGAGCGGAACTGAGTCCTGTAAGTATCTGGGGTCACAAAATAATGTTCCGATATAGTCTCTTTAATGTCTGCATACTCACAGTTCCACCGAGGGTCCATAGCTCTATAGGCTTTGGCAGCTCCACCCTCTAAGAGCCCTACCAAATGTCGGACTCCCTTCCTTTCTGGGACTTCCATTTATCTGCACTGATGTTCAAAGTCCTGGTAGAATCCCTCAATGTTGCCTGCAGCCTCATTAAATGTCTTAAAGGTCTTGCGAGACACTCTTGGGACTTCCCTCATAGTGGATGCTGGGATTACAGTCTGTCTGGAGCTTCTAGCTTCTTCCACTATGTGCTTCCTCTCCTTAGCTCCACGAATGGCTTACCGCTTATCTTCTATAGTGGCCTCATCTCCAAGCAATGCCATCTCCTCCTCATACCACACAACCCACTGACTTTTTTGGGTATTTACCTCCATCTCCCTTTGCTGTGGGAATCCTTCCTCAGTGCCATCTTGCGGACAAGCTCCTTCCAAAGCCTCAATTAGTTGATCCTTGGAGAGTTCTTTGAAGCGGATTCCTAATTCTCGTATCTTTGTTTGTAGGCTCCCCACAGTCCAGTTCCTGTGGCTGCAAAGGGAAGATTCTAGAAACTTCTGGCTCCATTCTGTCAAGCAATTTGTATATTGGCTGAGTCCCCTGCTGAGAGGGCAATGACAGAATCTGCCACCAGAAGTAGTACATGGGGATGGACAAGATTGTTACATCATGAGCACAGGTGGGGGAGGGACACGCTGTTACATTACAATACAGTAAATTGCACAAGATGCATAAATACAGGACAGAGAAAAGTACACAGCATTACATAGACAAGCTCCCCCCTCACAGAACGTTGCACCCGCAGCCCTCCTCACAATAGGATGGCCGTCAAACAACTTTCCACTTAATCGTTGCCACACAGCCTTATATGCAGTATAATAGTGATCCAAACAGTGCAATGATCTCCACACAATACACCATACTTCTCCACACAGTATGATGGACCACACACAGCCTTCAGCACAGTATGATCTCTGCCACAAAATACAGTGCCCACCCAACACCCTCAACATAGAAAAATTACCCCAACACAATACAATAGTGTGGCGCCCGCAACGAGTGCGTCACAGGAGGGTATTGCATCCCTGACTGAAGATGCAATATTCTCTGACTCAGTAATGACATGGTTAACCTCAGAGCTCCATACCCTACATGCACCATCAGTATAGAGGGCCAATAAGGTCCTGGTGGGCGGAGTGTAGGAGTAGAGTGTAGGAGAATGTAGAAGAAGGAGAAGAGAGAAGTGGTCGGGGAGGAACGTAGGAGAAGAGGGCTCTGCACAGTTCCATGCAGCCCGACAGACCACCTACCGGTTGGCACCATTACCCGGTGCCCCACAACCGGAACCTGGGCAACCATCTAATGGGTTAAAATTCACCCACGCCCATCAACAACCGGATCACTGGTTCCAAAGCTAGCAAGTTGTTCAGCACTGCTTAGCAGACCAGGAGTGGAGGGACCGCTCTATAGGAGCACCCCACGGCAGCCGCTATCAGAGCCGTCTTGCCAGCAGAGTACCCACAGAAAGGAATCTGGTTGCTCTCACACCGGGCTGTATACACCGGCTGAGAAATTGAAGTAGCCCCCTTGTACCCTAACTGGCGCAATAAGGCGACATCGGCAACCCATCTAGGAAAGTTGAGAACGGAGGAACACCACGGAGCTCTGAAACAACACCGGTCATTGCTGAGTCCACCCAGCCCGTTACCCGTTACCTGTATACCCTGTATCATCTACCGGTTGCAGTAAAAGACCCGTTACAGAGAACACTGGTGTCTGTACTTTTTCAGAACTGTTTAACTCCGCATACTAAGAGTAACGAAGCTGCCGTACAACATCAGGTGCAGCTCCTGGCTCCGGGGACGCCCGCTCATCCTGTGGGGAGCGTTCCATCTTGCTGACGTACATCCCCCGGAGGCCCAAGCAGCGCCGGTGAAATCACCGGAATTCCCGCAGGTGGCGTCACGACAAGAATATTCAACCTATATCTGTTCAGCCAACCGTTATTGATCTGGACCACCGAGCCCCACAGCCGCAGGCGCGGAACCGTGACAGGAGAAGCAAACGCCTGCGACGTGAAGACCCAGTTACGGTGAGTCAATAGCCATCACCCTGCTTAATGTACTTCTATACATGTTCCCACAGAATTTCATACAGTATACTTTCAGAGAATTAAAAAGCCCACACACAGTGTAATGGCCACCACATAGCCCTACATACAACACAGCTCTACAAATTGTATGATAAACCCAATATGTACAGTGTACTCATTGACTAAAAAAGAAAACAAACTGCTTACCTCTCCCCATTCTCCCACATCTCCGGTCTCTGCAGCCTGTGTTCTGAAATACAACACAGTGAGCACTGCACTGAGACAAGAGAGCTCAGATGCAAAGAGAGAATGATGGAAGAGGGAGCCAATGGCTCTCTGGTTCATCATTGTTGTTAACTCAGGTTTCAACTCCGAATTTAACTAATTCAGGTGCAAGTGTGATGCTGGTGGGGAAGAGGGTTGCCCCCTTCACTTACATAGGTCCATCTTACTTTCCCTAAAACAGCACACATAAATAGCTATCAGAACATGACCTAAAATATGTAATAGTGTTTTATTCACTTATTCAAGGTTGTAAATCTAAGAAGTCAGGATAATTTTCCAAAAGGCAGGCTAAACACACTTCATTGTTTCTTTCATCTCTACTAATTAGCATCCATGCATAGTTACAAGCACAAATCTTTTTCAAGAAGGAATGCAACCATAATGCAGCTAGAAAGCCCATATGGAGTTTTAATAACAAAGCATATATATTTCTTGGATGCTTTTGTTTCTGGCTTCCACGGGAAATTAACAAAATAGAATAAAATTCACAGTTCATTGTTCACAGGGTGATAAAAATAATGGTTTGTTAAAAATCTATATTGGGTAAATTACCTAAAAAAGTAGGCATGTTACAATAGCAGATGTTGGAAATAAAACAAGATTATGTCAGAATTAATTAAACGTCTTAATAACTAAAATAAATAGAGTAGCTTTCATTTATGATGAACTCATTAACACTAGATCTACTTATGGAAAGGAAGTCAACATATTACTGGTGAGTATATTAAATACAGATTATGGTTAAAATGAAACAACCATAGATATAGTATAATATGAAGCTTATGTGTGATCTAACGACAGACATAAAATAATGTACCTATCCAACAGATTCAAGAAAATGCATATCATGGTCTCATTCAGATTTCCAAGTTTTAATTAGTGTTCTATTTGCAATTTTCATGGATAGAATATTATACCAATTAACTCCTGCATGACCTATAACATTTCGATACATCATAGGTAGCATCCCTCCCTTTGATACATGCTCACTCGATGAGACCAAATCCTTCTTTGCACATGTCGGCAGTTCTGATCAGCCAACATATGCCTCTAACACCAGCGGGCAGAGCAGAGATTTGTCCCCCACATTTAACCCATTAGATTGCACTGTACAACTCCAATAGCACACATTTTGATCAAATTGTATTATTTCTAGAGCTCCAATGATTCCATGGTGCTTTGCATGAGGAAGGTGTTCCATACAAAATACAGAAATGAATTACAGCAATCAAAGTAACAATGGCAGACAGTACAGATGTGAGAGAGACCTGCCTTCATGGGCATACAACTCATCTCTAAAGTACAAGACTGCCTTTTTAGTTAGTAACCTACATTAGCAGAGTTACCTGTCCTGAGTTTAGAACTACAAATTTAAAGGACAGGGAGGATCCAGCCCCAATTACAAAATCTGCCTTGGCCAAATAGGAAAAGTGCTCAGCAACAGGGAGGCAGTCACATATCCCCAAATGTACAATACAAAAAATTGTTAACACTTCTTAGCAAAATAAATGTACATGTGCAGGCTCCTATGACTGCATCAACCCTCCGACCTGTGCTGTTGAACAATGCAGAGTATGATAATGTTTACCAGCATCTTATTGTCTATAGATATGATTAGCACCTCTTTATTTATTTTACAAGCTCGAAATTCTGAAATTAAAAAGGCTAAAAAGTAGACCATTTCCCCTAAAAATGTATATGCATTCAAGCCTACTTTCCTTGGAATATTAGAAATTTTAGAAATTCTGTGTGTGTGACTCAAGTGTATTTTGCAGGTTGTTCACATGGTCAGGCATTGTTACTTTCCTGCCAAACAGAATGTACATTACTTCAAACATCGAACAAATAACCCTGATCACCAATTTAGTTTGTTCTATCCTTCTGTTCTATTTTTGTGTCTTCAGGGATAAACAGCTGAAAAGAAAAGGGGCGAACAATAGTGTTTATCTGTCGGCAGGATGTGTAGAAATAAGTTGTGGATTCCCTCACCTATTTGGGTTGAATGTCACAATCACTCTTTTCACCTATGACAACTTTATATGTCAAGCTCTTTTCGCGGTCTGCAGCAGTCTTCCCTCCAGTGGTAAACCAGGGTAGTAGATAAAAGAATAGGGACTTGTGGCCACGCTCCCACTCCAAAATAATCTCTCAAAGATAGTTTAAATTCATATAGTGGTATTTATTTCTATGTGTTTCGGGATGAACCCCTTCCTCAGTATACCACAACAATGGGATGTACCTCCCATTGTTGTAGTATTCCTGAAGAAGGGGTTTACCCCGAAACGCATAGAAATAAATACCCCCATATGAATTAAAATAATCTTTGATGCTTGGATTATTATGGAGCAGGAGTGCGGCCACAATCCCTATTCTCATATCTACTACCCTGGATTAAAATTGTTGTGTCTAAAAAAAAAACTCAGAAAAAATTATTTATTTTATTTATTTATCAGCTTTCAGCTCTATCTCGAGCCAAGGCGACTACATGGATCATTGTTCTGTAGGAAAATCGATCGTGTGCAAGCCTAGGTAGGTCCACCAGGGTCTTTTCTGCTGTTATTGTGACAGTAGCAAGCCATTGGGTTGCTGGTCCTTCTCTTCACCTTGTAACTTCTATTCTTTCTACCATACTGTTTTTCTCTAGTGATTTTTCTCTTCATATGATGCGTCCTAAGTAGGCAAGTCGTAGCTTGGTGATCCCTGCTTCAAGTGAATTATCTGGCTTGATTTGTTCCTAAATGGTTTTGTTTGTTCTTCCTATCATCCATGTTATTGCTATCATCTTTCTCGTGTACCACATTTGATTTTTCTGTCTTGTTGCTTTATTGTCCAGGTTTCACTTCCAAATGTTAGTACAGAAAAGACCAGACTATGTTTGCGCCAAAGTGTTCTGTGCAAGTGAAATATTCCTTGATTTGAAAACCTTCTCCAGTGACTTCATTTTAGCAACACTTTAAAAGAACCTAAGAGAAGGGTTCATACCCATTTTCATACAATGAAGTAAATTATCAGACCACATCACCCAAATAGTCTTTAAAATGTAACCTTTAATATGCATTTCCTAAAAAAGACAAAAGACAGGACATTACAAGTCTGGTAGGTATGGACATTCACAAGCATCATCAGTGTAATGATAATAATAGTAACATCGATCACATAATGGAGCAAAAAAAAAAACAGTGACCTACTCTTCACAGAGGAGTAAGGCTGGCTTCACACCACGGCGAGATCCGATCTGGGGCTGTCCAGTGTATAACCGACAGCCCCGGACCGGATTTTGTCCCTATGGGGCCGGATGGAGCCGGATGGCAGCTATCTGCCATCCGGTTTCCATCTCTCCAGAGGAATTCGGGAGAATTTGAATTTTTCTCCTAGACACAAAAACGTTGCTTGTGTGGTTTTCTTCCAGATCTAAATTATAAAGTACTAGATAGTGGCCCGATTCTAACGCATCGGGTATTCTAGAATATGTATGTAGTTTATTTATGAAGATTTAAAAATAATGCAATTGTGGAGCCCACTGGGACAGGGTACCCGGTACCAGACCGGGGTACTGCTGGGGATATCACGGTGGTCTTGATCCGGACCGTGTCCCAGGTTCCGCAAGTAAATGGGGGGATATTTACAGGGGAGTGTGTCGTGACGCCACCCACGGGTTGTGGTCAGGGTGACCATCGCTGCTGCAGAACCTCCGGGTATGATGTTTGGCAGCTGCGGATGTAATGGCTCTCCACAGGTAGAGATTGGTTCCCCGGAACAGAGATAGTAACAGTCTATAGATGGTGCTATGGATATTGCAGGATAGGGGTAGTAGTAGAGATGATAGCTGCTTGTGTGGGAATGCAGGATTTGAGCACAAGGATCACACAAACTCACGGTTTTGAAGTTTTCCAAGTCTTTACTGCAAATGATGTTGTTAGCAGAGTACTGTCCACGGAGTCTGTACCGGGGCTGGGTTGCTCCCACCCTGGCCAGGTCCTCAGCTTCCCTCTCCTGCGCTGTGTGTGTGGCCCTGCTGCCGCTTCAGCTAGGCTGCTGGCCTGTCTCTCCTCACAGGTACCCCCTTTGCTAGGCAACTTGAGTCTTTCCTCTGTATTTCTGACCCCGTCGTGTTGCTTCACTGAGGTACAGTGTATATATATAACCTCCACTATCCCGGTGTTTACTGTGCTGCATGTGTCAGTCACAGTTTCGGATCCGGTATCCAGTCTGTGCGCTGCTCCAGGGCGAGTTATGAGGTAACTCAGTCTCCCAGATGTGTTCTCCTGGCTAGGCCTGGAAGTGGGTAGCAGTCTGTGGAGAGGCCTAAGGCAGCCCCTTTACACCACCAGCCTTTCTTCCTCAGTCCTCCCAGGAATTGAACTAACTCCAACTGACTGTCACTGCCACTCTGAGGTAAACAACATTACTACTCTGCTCTTCCCCACTTCCTCTCCACACCAGAATATATAGGGAAGCAGCTTTAGCTCCCCCTTCTGGCCTGAAAGCACTAGTGTAGTGTTGTGGGTTGTGTGAGGAGTTAACCCTTTGTGGTGTTACTGTGGCACATTAACCCCTGGGGTGCCACACTTGCAACAAAAATCTCCCGAAATTGGGGTTTCCCGGATCCTCCCGGAATTCCCTGGATCCTCCCGGATCCGGGGCAATCCGATGCTCCCTAACATGGGAGCCTATGGGACCGGATACCGGCGACTGCACACCGCTGTTATTTCAGGACCGCGGCTAGCTCCCCGCGAGCCGTGGTCCTGAATCATCAGCACCGACAGCTACATCTGGCTGCACACCGGACCAGAGGACATATTAGCCCTCTTATTCTGTGTGCTGATCCGGTCCGGGGCTGTCAGATCCATCCCTGACAGGACCAGATCGGATCTTGCCGTGGTGTGAAGCCAGCCTTACAGCACTAGCAAATACTAATGGCAACTATTGCCTAGGTGACCACTATATCTCCTTTGGAAATTTTCAATGATCCATATACATAAGGATAAAAAGACAACAAGATCCCTGTATGGGAAGCCTTAATATTTAACACTCACTGAAGGTTACCAAGTATGTGCATGCACTGTACTAGTTGCTTACCTATAAGACCCCCAAAAAAGATTATGAACCTAATACAACAGGTTCACTATGCTACAATTATGTTAATGTAAAACACTGGTAATGGAGGCTTTCCGTTCATTGCTATCCACAGCTGATAGAATGACCACAGACACAGGTCTCGGGAATAACAGCTGCTTTACTACAGCAGAATGGGGAAATATAACATGGAGTACATTCTTTACAGTTCATGTGTGTAGTCCATGGCAGACACAATTCATCGTTAGATTCTGACATGGAATTGAGGTTCTGGAACTTTAAGAACCTGTATTAGTTAGATGTAGTATTAGTAGATAGTTATAAGAAAGTTCAATGTCTTTTGTATAGTAGATGTATATATAGAGAATTTACAGATTTGGAATCCTATATTACTTTCACAGCTGATCACGGCACATGCAGAAATATAGGAAGCAAATAACGGAGAATTGTGAGTGAGGTGGGGACCCTCAAATTCCTCAGTATGAGGGCAATAGGTTCTTCTGTAGAGATAGTATAACCTACTGATGGAGAAGCACGGGTTAATCCAGACAGTGTGTTTCAAGTTTTAAAAGTATTTATCCATCTTGGCTGTAGGAGTCAGAGAAAGATCCAAGGCATTAGGCATGGCTGTAAATCGTGAGATGAAGGGAAAGGTGAACTTCCAGGAATAAGGCCTAGAAGTGGTGAGGAGAGCCCTCACATAAGGTCTGTTTTGACTGGCATCCTTTTCTAGACTTGGGGCTTTCCAGCTCTTGTCTAGCTTAGACGTAGACTGGAATAACTCCTCCTATTGAATGCTCAATTCACATGTCAGAATTCACATTGTAAACGGATATAAATCACACCACAACAAATGGGAAAATACCTGAAAAAAAATGCATGAAAAGTACATTATATAAAAATGGATTTATCTGAAAAATATGAGATATGACATAAATGAATCTGAACCTCAGTAATAACAGTAGAGGGATAGCTTAGGGGTCAGCTGCAGTGTACCGAAGCTACTCACAGTTCAGGGGTAGTTAAAGGGACAGATAATATCTGGACCGGGTCACTACATTAACAACACCCTATATAATCATAGCTGTATGCATCTATCTTGATAATCAAATGTAATGGTGTTATAAGTAGTGAGACAAATATAGTAAAAAGTGTCACAATGTCTCAGTTTTAACCCAAAAGACATTCATGAGGTAGAAAACTCACCCATGATGTTCTAGTAACTGTGCTTCCACTAGGGGGAGCCAACTTTGTCCATATTTGTACACTTCTCATAATGAAGTTCTTTGGCCGCTCAAATGGCTCTATCTAGTCTTTTACTGATGTAGTCTGCATCCTTGCTTTTGCCATTCTTCTTTCTTTGATGATCTTCTGTAAACCAGGACTGCAGGGGTCTGTTCTGCCTCTTGTTTAAGGTCTTTATGGTTTCTTCAGAAATGATGGTCTTTATATTTGTCCATAATTCCTCAGGCTTCCTTTCATCTGTGTCCAGTGATTTAAATCGGTTTTGCTAATCTCCACACAGGCTGTCTCTTATCAGAAAACCAATCCATTATTTTAAAAGGACCATTGATCCATGATATTGTAATGTGTATATATCACAAAATGATTTTTTCAAAACTAGTAATCATGACTATTGTCATGTCAAAATAATGCTACAAAAATGAAACTGACACTCAGGGTACCTTTACACACGGCTACATTTGTAGCTTGTCACCAGGTAACTTACTGGTTGCAGTGAAATCATGGATACATGATTCCATTTGTACACAGCAACAAGATAGAACCATGTATCCATGATTTCACTGCAACCAGTAAGTTACCTGGTGACAAGCTACAAATGTAGCCGTGTGTAAAGGTACCCTAAGTGTCCATATACAGTTGTGACCAAAAGTATTGACACCCCTGCAACTCTGTCAGATAATACTCAGTTTCTTCCTGAAAATTATTGCAATCACAAATTCTTTGGTATTATTATCTTCATTTAATTTGACTTAAATGAAAAAAACGTCAAAGAGAATGAAGCAAAAAGCATAACATTGATCATTTCCCACAAAACTCCAAAAATGGGCCAGACAAAAGTATTGGCAACCTCAGCCTAATACTTGGTTGCACAACCTTTAGCCAAAATAACTGTGATCAACCGCTTCCGGTAACCATCAATGAGTTTCTTACAATGCTCTGCTGGAATTTTAGACCGTTCTTCTTTGGCAAACTGCTCCAGGTCCCTGATATTTGAAGGGTGCCTTCTCCAAACTGCCATTTTTAGATCTCTCCACAGGTGTTCTATGGGATTCAGGTCTGGACTCTTTGCTGGCCACCTTAGAAGTCTCCAGTGCTTTCTCTCAAACCATTTTCTAGTGCTTTTTGAAGTGTGTTTTGGGTCATTGCCCTGCTGGAAGACCCATGACCTCTGAGGGAGACCCAGCTTTCTCACACTGCGCCCTACATAATGCTGCAAAATTTGTTGGTAGTCTTCAGACTTCATAATGCCATGCACACAGTCAAGCAGTCCAGTGCCAGAGGCAGCAAAGCAACCCCAAAACATCAGGGAACCTCCACCATGTTTGACTGTAGGGACCGTGTTCTTTTCTTTGAATGAATGCCTCTTTTTTTCTCCTGTAAACTCTATGTTGATGCCTTAGCTCTAAAAGCTCTACTTTTGTCTCATGTGACCAGAGAACATTCTTCCAAAACGTTTTAGGCTTTCTCAGGTACGTTTTGGCAAACTCCAGCCTGGCTTTTTTATGTCTCGGGGTAAGAAGTGGGGTCTTCCTGATTATCCTACCATACAGTCCCTTTTCATTCAGACGCCGACAGATAGTATGGGTTGACACTGTCTTACCCTCGGACTGCAAGGCAGCTTGAACTTGTTGGGATGTTAGTTGAGGTTCTTTATCCACCATCCGCACAATCTTGCATTGAAATCTCTCATCAATTTTTCTTTTCCGTCCACATCTAGAGAGGTTAGCCACAGTGCCATGGCCTTTAAACTTCTTGATGACACTGTGCAAAGTAGACACAGGAACATTCAGGTCTTTGGAGATGGACTTGTAGCCTTGATATTGCTCATGCTTCCTCACAAATTGGTTTCTCAAGTCCTCAGACAGTTCTTTGGTCTTCTTTCTTTTCTCCATGCTCAATGTGGTACACACAAGGACATAGGACAGAGGTTGAGTCAACTTTAATCCATGTCAACTGGCTGCAAGTGTGATTTAGTTATTGCCAACACCTGTTAGGTGCCACAGGTAAGTTACAGATGCTGTTCGTTACACAAATTAGAGAAGCATCACATGATTTTTCTAACAGTGCCAATACTTTTGTCCACCCCCTTTTTTATGTTTGGTGTGGAATTATATCCAATTTTGCTTCAGGACAATTCTTTTTGTATTTTTTCATTGAAGACAAATTAAATGAAGATAATGATACCAAAGAATTTGTGATTGCAATCATTTTCAGGAAGAAACTGAGTATCATCTGACATAATTGCAGGGTTGTCAATACAGGGGTGGCCACAACTGTATATATATATATACATGTGTATATATATATATATATATATATATACAACCCAAAAAAAGAAAACAGACCAGCAACACTCACCATAGTTGAATCTTCTGTTTATTTGACGATTCCGACAAAATTACATGAGGAGATCGTGCTGTAGGGGAGGGAGGTGCAGGGACGTCAGGTGGAAGACAGAGACCATTTCGCATTGGACAGCTGCTTCAACTGGTCCTGATGAGTCAGGACCAGTTGAAGCAGCTGTCCGCTGCGAAACGGTCTCCGTCGTCCACCTGACGTCCCTGCACCTCCCTCCCCTACAGCACGATCTCCTCATGTAATTTTGTCGGAATCGTCAAATAAACAGAAGATTCAACTATGGTGAGTGCCGCTGGTCTGTTTTCTTTTTTGGGATATATTACACTTGCCCTTAGCGAGCACCGCCCGGTATTGTGCTGTCGGTCATTTGGACTGATTCTTGCCACGGATAGTGCCCGGTTCTCTTAGCCTCTGTGCTTAGAGATATATATATACAATATTGGGGAATGTCAGCTTGTCTAGAGTTTAGCACATTGAGTGCAGACACTCGTCTCTGAGTGGGTGAGCTCTCTAATTGTATGAAGAGTGGATTATTCAGGGCAGTGTTTACTTTCTTTCCCTCTGTCAACTCTTTGTGAAAGCAT
>JARQOC010000001.1:258564584-258691738 GCA_033576535.1 Allobates femoralis | reverse complement strand
TCTATCAATTATGAGACAGATGATGTTCATAACCTCATAGTGAAGAAGTCGCATTGGATCTGCATCTGATAGATGTCCGAATCCAGGGTTGAGATTTCCCAGCAAGCTCTCTGTCTTTATCATGGCTTCTCCAATTGATATTCCAGACAGATGATTTGTTAATAATTAGAGATGAGCGAACTTACCCCAACATGTTCACCAATTTCAAATTTGGCACAAATATTGCACATTCGGGTCAGGATTGGAAATATGAAGAATTTCCCCAAAAATCACAGAACGGGGCATTGTTCGAGAAAAATGTTTGCAATTTAAAATGGCCCTTAAACCTTCCCTGATTGTTTGGGGCCAAAACGCTTGGAAGAAGAACTGTTGGCAGGGAGCAACACCTAAACTTATAATTAGGACTGTTCCTGTCATCCAGTCTATTAACTTGAATCAAGTTGTAGAAATTTTTGGAGCTTTCAATTACATTTTTTAAGCTTCCTGGAGTTTGCGGGTGTTTGGACACCTGCATTGTGGTAATTTTGGAAACTGTGCCAGATGTGGCAGCAGCTGTGAAGTCCAGGAAACATACGATGTCCTTAGACATCCATTTAAGAGAGCTTAATATTTTTTAAACATTGAAGAAAAAGAGTTGACAAATATATCCAGCACTCCACAAAGTCAAATGTAATATTCAGCATAATTTTATTAGGACACATGAACCACACATTGATTAAAAACATTTAAAAACAGAGCAAAAATGCAGAAAACCACAAAATAAACCATGATACGGGTGGAGGCCCCTGTAGTTGTAATAGACAATAAGCCCAGATAGTACATGCAAATAACAAATCACAATCGGCAAACAATACTGTTGTGTAAGCCCTTACGTAGTGTCACAAGTCGGAACCACTGCCATTGGGTGTACAAAGCCGGGTCTAATTGGAAAAAATCCTGTCAGTATACATTACTGCAGTAAAGACATTACTTGGGAAATATACATAAAGAGATCATTTACAATGCTAATATATGTAAGGAGCATGCATAGACCTATATACAGGCATTTCACCCTGCAATGTGAATATAGATAGTAGCCGCTGCTGAATAGGCCAAAAGCCAAATATACCTCACCCCACACCAGCAAGGAATCCGGTCAGGAAAATCCCATGTCTCCAGGGGAGGAGAAAATAGCAAGTCTGGCAACAGATAGAAAGGGTGATAATGCCAAGTTAAGGGCACGAGCGCAGGAGTCCCTGGGTCCCACGCGTATTGCTGCTCTATGGTGGCTTTGTCAGGTAGGCAAATATGCCCTCCGGTCCGGTTTGCAGCCGGATGCAGCCGATAGCAGCTGCAGCTGCTGAAATTTCAAGATCGCGGCTAGCGGGGAGCTAGCTGCGTTCCTGAAATCTCTGGAGGGAACAGCTGGTGGTGCTGACGTTTAGCAGCACTCGCTGCTAAACTTCAGCACCCGGCGTCTGGCGCCATAGACTCCCATGTTAGGGAGCATCCGATTTTGAGCGTTTTTGGCCCCGGACACAAAAATGCTGCTTGTTCCGATTTTGTGTCCGGGGCCCAAAAAGGAAAGCTGCCGGATCCTCCCAGACAGCACAAAACCGGATGGCAAAACACTGCTATCCGGTACAATCCGGCCCCATAGGAATACTATGTGGCCGAAACCGGATCCGGGACTGTCCGGTTCACACCGATCAGTTCCGGATCCTGAAAATCGTGGTGTGAAGGGGGCCTTAAAAAGAAGAAGGATGCCAGTGTACCCTCCTTTTCCTTGATTATTAATGAAAAATGTGTCACATAAAATGTTTACATAGTGTAGCAAAAAAAGCACTGAAATGTAAGAGTTAATACTTAAAAAAATTTTTTATTGACGCTGGTTTACAACATATTTACTGCTATATAAATAATCTGGTGAAGATCTGGCATCAGCATTGCTTTCAGTACTGATTGTAGAGCAGCAAACTTGATGTTTGAAATACGTAAATGATGTTTTTATATCACAGAAGAACTAACACAAAGTGAACTCAGAACATTTAAAAATGACAAAGTGCGACAAAGAAGGTAGAATCAATAGGTCGGGGCAAATAATATATCATGTCATTTAATGAAAACCAAATGATAAATGACTTGGTTTGTCACATCTATTATTTAATATATAACACACGCTCACACAAGGTTTTTTTATTAGTTACCTAATTGCTTGCATATAAGAAAAGCCTTCATATAATCTACACAATCAATATGAATGCATAGAATATATTTCACTTGTACAATATAGAAGCGACAATGCTGCTAGTGTAGAATATAAATAGTATGGGCCTGGAATACAATGTCTAGGTGGAATACATTGTAAAAGTTTTATTTTTCCAGTGTAAGAATAGAATAGCACTTTATGCGATTGTTTATTATAAATATCTTCTCAGCTTGGCAATCATACATTTATATATATTTTTATCTACATTTTTTTCATCGTCAACAAAAAGGAAAAAGTGAATTATAATATTGTTTTGCCACAATATTGTTTTCTTTTTAATACTTACATTTTTAACCTAAAGAAAGTATCTCTTACAGATTAAGAACTGTATGCTCAAAATGATCAATTATGTATACTTACTATATTCTTCAAAAATACAAATGTATAGGAATTTATTTTCTGTTCTATATAGAGGTTACCGTATATACTCGTGTATAAGCCTACCCGTGTATAAGCCGACCCCCCTACGTTTGCCCCCAAAACCTGGGAAAATCTATTGACTCGTGTATAAGCCGAGGGTGGACCCCAGCACAGGTATACAGCCCCCAGCAGTGTGGTATACAGCAGCCCCAGAGGTATATACAGCAGCCCCAGTGGTAGTATATAGCAGCAGCCCCAGTGGTATATACAGCAGCAGCCCCAGTGGTATATAGAGCCCCAGTGGTAGTATACACGCAGCCCCAGTAGTATATACAGCCCTAGTAGTATATACAGCCCCAGTGGTAGTATACACGTAGCCCCAGTAGTATATACAGCCCCAGTGGTAGTATACAGGCAGCCCCAGTATTATATACAGCCCCAGTGGTAGTATACAGGCAGCCCCAGTATTATATACAGCCCCAGTGGTAGTATACATTCAGCCCCAGTATTATATACAGCCCCAGTGGTAGTATACAGGCAGCCCCAGTATTATATACAGCCCCAGTGGTAGTTTACAGGCAGCCCCAGTAGTATATACAGCCCCAGTGGTAGTATACAGGCAGCCCCAGTAATGCAGGGCCCCCCCAGCCTGACTCCGGTCACCTGAAAAGCAAATTATACTTATCACTGTCCCGCTGTCCGTGCCCGCTCGCTGCTGACATCCGCGATCCTCCATCTTCATGCGTCTTCTTCCTGTTTCCTGTGCTCGTCGCAGGTAATGACGTCATTGCCTGCAACGAGCACAGGAAACAGGAAGAAGACGCATGAAGATGGAGGATCGCGGACGGCAGCGGGACAGTGATAAGTATAATTTGCTTTACAGGTGACCGGAGTCAGGCTGGGGGGGCCCTGCATTACTGGGGATGCTGGGGCTGCTGGGGCTGCTAGGGCTGCCGTCACTGACTCGCGTATAAGCCGAGGGGGGTACTTTTCAGCCCAATTTTTGGGCTGAAAAACTCGGCTTATACGCGAGTATATACGGTAGTTATTTATAATTAGTGATGAGCGAGTACTGTAATATTGGTAATCGCTATACTCGTTACGAGTACTTTGTAATAATCGCATGTTCGCTGCGAATAACGAGTACAATGTAAGTCAATGGGAAACGCAAATAAATTTCTGTTGGACCCTACAAAGAGGTCTGGGTGCCTGAGGAAAAGGCTGAAATGGGTGGGAAGGTGATGAAACAGAATGAGAAGAGCCTGGAGAATATGCCTGCATGCATTTCTGACTCACATATGGTTTGTGGGAATAGCTTTGTCGCAGAATTACGCCACTGTTGCAGATACAAAAAAACAACAACCAAACCTAACCTAATTCACATTTAACAGGCCAAAAAGGTTCACAAACAGATTTTTATGCATAATCACTTGTTTTCAAGACTAAATAAACCAGAGAAGCAAAAAAAAAATCGCTTTTAGCGTTTGTTTACACGTACTGCTGTAGCTTTTTTTCGCCTTTTACAATTGAAAGTGCTCTGACTCATACGTTTTGTAGGTCCCTCTGGCAGGAAACTTGAGATTGCTGGGGGCCCAGAGATGGCCCTCTGTTGTATGTTTTGGAGGGACCGCTCTTACTTAGGCTGGCTTCACACTACGGGTCAGATCTGATCCGAGGCTGTCATGATGAACCTGACAGCCCCGGATCGGATCAGCACACAGAACCGGAGGGCTAATATGCCCTCCAGTCCAGTGTGCACCCGCACGCAGGTGCCACCACTGATGAATCAAGACTACGGCTGGCAGGGAGCTAGCCGCGGTCCTGAAACAACTGCGGCGTGCAGCCGCAAGGGTCCGTTTCCCAGATCCTCCTGGTCCGGTGCAATCCGGCCCCATAGGCTCCCATGTTAGGGAGCGCCGGATTACCCCGGATCCGGGTGAATCCGGGGCAATCCGGGTCAATCCGGGAATTGCCAATTAGAGGAGATGTTCTCCTCTCAGACACAAAGAAGACGCATGAAGATGGAGGATCGCGGACGGCAGCGGCGAGCGGGCGGGACGGCAGCGGGACAGTGATAAGTATAATTTGCTTTACAGGTGACCGGAGTCAGGCTGGGGGGGCCCTGCATTACTGGGGATGCTGGGGCTGCTGGGGCTGCTAGGGCTGCCGTCACTGACTCGCGTATAAGCCGAGGGGGGTACTTTTCAGCCCAATTTTTGGGCTGAAAAACTCGGCTTATACGCGAGTATATACGGTAGTTATTTATAATTAGTGATGAGCGAGTACTGTAATATTGGTAATCGCTATACTCGTTACGAGTACTTTGTAATAATCGCATGTTCGCTGCGAATAACGAGTACAATGTAAGTCAATGGGAAACGCAAATAAATTTCTGTTGGACCCTACAAAGAGGTCTGGGTGCCTGAGGAAAAGGCTGAAATGGGTGGGAAGGTGATGAAACAGAATGAGAAGAGCCTGGAGAATATGCCTGCATGCATTTCTGACTCACATATGGTTTGTGGGAATAGCTTTGTCGCAGAATTACGCCACTGTTGCAGATACAAAAAAACAACAACCAAACCTAACCTAATTCACATTTAACAGGCCAAAAAGGTTCACAAACAGATTTTTATGCATAATCACTTGTTTTCAAGACTAAATAAACCAGAGAAGCAAAAAAAAAATCGCTTTTAGCGTTTGTTTACACGTACTGCTGTAGCTTTTTTTCGCCTTTTACAATTGAAAGTGCTCTGACTCATACGTTTTGTAGGTCCCTCTGGCAGGAAACTTGAGATTGCTGAGGGCCCAGAGATGGCCCTCTGTTGTATGTTTTGGAGGGACCGCTCTTACTTAGGCTGGCTTCACACTACGGGTCAGATCTGATCCGAGGCTGTCATGATGAACCTGACAGCCCCGGATCGGATCAGCACACAGAACCGGAGGGCTAATATGCCCTCCAGTCCAGTGTGCACCCGCACGCAGGTGCCACCACTGATGAATCAAGACTACGGCTGGCAGGAGAGCTAGCCGCGGTCCTGAAACAACTGCGGCGTGCAGCCGCAAGGGTCCGTTTCCCAGATCCTCCTGGTCCGGTGCAATCCGGCCCCATAGGCTCCCATGTTAGGGAGCGCCGGATTACCCCGGATCCGGGTGAATCCGGGGCAATCCGGGTCAATCCGGGAATTGCCAATTAGAGGAGATGTTCTCCTCTCAGACACAAAGAAGACGCATGAAGATGGAGGATCGCGGACGGCAGCGGCGAGCGGGCGCGGACGGCAGCGGGACAGTGATAAGTATAATTTGCTTTACAGGTGACCGGAGTCAGGCTGGGGGGGCCCTGCATTACTGGGGATGCTGGGGCTGCTGGGGCTGCTAGGGCTGCCGTCACTGACTCGCGTATAAGCCGAGGGGGGTACTTTTCAGCCCAATTTTTGGGCTGAAAAACTCGGCTTATACGCGAGTATATACGGTAGTTATTTATAATTAGTGATGAGCGAGTACTGTAATATTGGTAATCGCTATACTCGTTACGAGTACTTTGTAATAATCGCATGTTCGCTGCGAATAACGAGTACAATGTAAGTCAATGGGAAACGCAAATAAATTTCTGTTGGACCCTACAAAGAGGTCTGGGTGCCTGAGGAAAAGGCTGAAATGGGTGGGAAGGTGATGAAACAGAATGAGAAGAGCCTGGAGAATATGCCTGCATGCATTTCTGACTCACATATGGTTTGTGGGAATAGCTTTGTCGCAGAATTACGCCACTGTTGCAGATACAAAAAAACAACAACCAAACCTAACCTAATTCACATTTAACAGGCCAAAAAGGTTCACAAACAGATTTTTATGCATAATCACTTGTTTTCAAGACTAAATAAACCAGAGAAGCAAAAAAAAATCGCTTTTAGCGTTTGTTTACACGTACTGCTGTAGCTTTTTTTCGCCTTTTACAATTGAAAGTGCTCTGACTCATACATTTTGTAGGTCCCTCTGGCAGGAAACTTGAGATTGCTGAGGGCCCAGAGATGGCCCTCTGTTGTATGTTTTGGAGGGACCGCTCTTACTTAGGCTGGCTTCACACTACGGGTCAGATCTGATCCGAGGCTGTCATGATGAACCTGACAGCCCCGGATCGGATCAGCACACAGAATCGGAGGGCTAATATGCCCTCCATTCCAGTGTGCACCCGCACGCAGGTGCCACCACTGATGAATCAAGACTACGGCTGGCAGGGAGCTAGCCGCGGTCCTGAAACAACTGCGGCGTGCAGCCGCAAGGGTCCGTTTCCCAGATCCTCCTGGTCCGGTGCAATCCGGCCCATAGGCTCCCATGTTAGGGAGCGCCGGATTACCCCGGATCCGGGTGAATCCGGGGCAATCCGGGTCAATCCGGGAATTGCCAATTAGAGGAGATGTTCTCCTCTCAGACACAAAGAAGACGCATGAAGATGGAGGATCGCGGACGGCAGCGGCGAGCGGGCGCGGACGGCAGCGGGACAGTGATAAGTATAATTTGCTTTACAGGTGACCGGAGTCAGGCTGGGGGGGCCCTGCATTACTGGGGATGCTGGGGCTGCTGGGGCTGCTAGGGCTGCCGTCACTGACTCGCGTATAAGCCGAGGGGGGGTACTTTTCAGCCCAATTTTTGGGCTGAAAAACTCGGCTTATACGCGAGTATATACGGTAGTTATTTATAATTAGTGATGAGCGAGTACTGTAATATTGGTAATCGCTATACTCGTTACGAGTACTTTGTAATAATCGCATGTTCGCTGCGAATAACGAGTACAATGTAAGTCAATGGGAAACGCAAATAAATTTCTGTTGGACCCTACAAAGAGGTCTGGGTGCCTGAGGAAAAGGCTGAAATGGGTGGGAAGGTGATGAAACAGAATGAGAAGAGCCTGGAGAATATGCCTGCATGCATTTCTGACTCACATATGGTTTGTGGGAATAGCTTTGTCGCAGAATTACGCCACTGTTGCAGATACAAAAAAACAACAACCAAACCTAACCTAATTCACATTTAACAGGCCAAAAAGGTTCACAAACAGATTTTTATGCATAATCACTTGTTTTCAAGACTAAATAAACCAGAGAAGCAAAAAAAAAATCGCTTTTAGCGTTTGTTTACACGTACTGCTGTAGCTTTTTTTCGCCTTTTACAATTGAAAGTGCTCTGACTCATACATTTTGTAGGTCCCTCTGGCAGGAAACTTGAGATTGCTGAGGGCCCAGAGATGGCCCTCTGTTGTATGTTTTGGAGGGACCGCTCTTACTTAGGCTGGCTTCACACTACGGGTCAGATCTGATCCGAGGCTGTCATGATGAACCTGACAGCCCCGGATCGGATCAGCACACAGAATCGGAGGGCTAATATGCCCTCCATTCCAGTGTGCACCCGCACGCAGGTGCCACCACTGATGAATCAAGACTACGGCTGGCAGGGAGCTAGCCGCGGTCCTGAAACAACTGCGGCGTGCAGCCGCAAGGGTCCGTTTCCCAGATCCTCCTGGTCCGGTGCAATCCGGCCCCATAGGCTCCCATGTTAGGGAGCGCCGGATTACCCCGGATCCGGGTGAATCCGGGGCAATCCGGGTCAATCCGGGAATTGCCAATTAGAGGAGATGTTCTCCTCTCAGACACAAAAATTGTCCCGCACACATAGAAACCGGATGGTAGAGAGCTGCCATCCGGCTTCTATCCGGCCCCATAGGCTGCTATGGGGCCAAAATCCGGTCTGGGGCTGTCCGGTGTACACGGACAGCCTCGGATCGGATCCAACCCGCAGTGTGAAGCCAGCCTTAGACATTTAGGTGGTCCCTCCCTCAATCACACTGTGATAGTGAAATACATATTCCATAGCACTTTACAATGTACCCATTGTAGCGTTGGGCAAAACCCTCCTCCCCCTCCTACACCTCCATGACATTTACGGCAGCTTGTGTGTGGCTGGGTAACCATGGTGTACATCGGGTTACCAAGGGCAGTGTTCTCCCGAAGCGCATAGCTTTAACGCTATGTGCTTTTGGAAAAATTTCTAAGTATTAAGCGCAGGCCGTTAAAATCTGCAAATAACGGCAGTATGACCCCGGCCTTTCTGTTCTGTAAAACTTTAGGCAGCATGTCTTAGGTTTCATTCATACATCAGTTTTTCTCGGACGAGTTCTACCTGTGCTCTTCATGGACAGAAATTGTACCCATTATAGCCTATGAAGCTGTTCACATGTTCCTGTATTTTCACAGACAAACACAAAATCATGTCTGATGGCGACATGTCTTATTTTGATCCAACGAGTCTGTAAATTTGTGGCTCCAAGAACTAATTGGATTACACTTGGATGCCATCTGTGTACTGTCTATAACGCATGAATTGTTTGTTATGACAAGGTTGAGAAACCATCATACATTAATTTGTTCTTTAATCTGTGGAAGCTCTGACCAAACATTGTTGGTAAAAACTGACTGACCAATCTTTGGTGAAGCTCTGATAAAAGACACTGATGAAACTCTGAACCATTTTTGCACATGACAAAAAGTCACTATCATCATAATGAGCACTAAGTCATTGGTTATTGAGGGTATGGCCTCTTATGGCGGCATGGTTTTTCAGTGGTTAGCACTGCAGTCTTGCAGCACTGGGGTCCTGGGTTCAGATCCCACCAAGGACAACATCTGCAAGGAGTTTGTATGTTCTACCTGTGTTTGCATGGGTGTTCTCTGATTTCCCCCACACGCCAAAAAAATCCTGATAGGGAATTTAAGTTGTGAGCCCCAATGGGGACAGTGTAGCTGATGTATATCAAGTGCTATGGAATTAATGGCACAATGTAAGGCTGGCTTCACACCAGGGGCTGTCCGGTGTAAACCAGGCAGCCCTGGACCGGTTTTTGGCCCCACAGTAGCCTATGGGACCGGATGGAGCCGGATGGCAGCTCTCTGCCATCCGGTTTCATCTCTCTGGTGGAATCCGGGAGAATTCGGATTATTCTCTCCGGACACGAAAATGATGCTTGCATAATTTTTTTGTCCGGGGAGAAAAATCTTCCCAATTTGCCGGATCCCGGATCCTCCCGGATTGTCCCGGATTCTCACGGAGCCGAGGCAATGCGGCACTCCCTAACATGGGAGCCTATGGGGCCGGACCGGGAGGATCGAGAACCAGATTCCGGCGGCTGAACGCAGCTGTTGTTTCAGGACCGCGGCTAGCTCCATGCTAGCCGCGGTCTTGAAAAATCAGCAGCTGCGGCTGCAATTACAGCCATCCGGCTGCACACAGGACCGGAGGGCACATTTGGCCCTCCGGTTCTGTGTGCTGATCCGGTCCGGGGCTGTCAGGGTCATCCCGGACAGCCCCGGACCGGATCACACCGTGGTGTGAAGCCAGCCTGAGTGAATAAATATTAGTAATCTCTTCTTTCCCATCTGCTTTTCACAAAAGAATTGACCTATATAAAACATGGAAAAACATGCCATTTTAAAAAACACAAACTAGAAAATATAATTTATTTTTATTCATGTTCTACTTCTATTTTTCATGATGTAATTTCAGTCTCAGACCTCTGACTTTAGGAAGGTGTGGTATCTGAATTATAACTAGGATAGCGAAACAGATGTAATCAACAGAGCAAGATTAGAATACCTGAAAAATATGAAAAGCACTTGATGATAATCTCCTCAAGGAGCAGACAGGAGACAAACTTTGAATTAACAACAGAGCTGACCTTAGGGATGGGTGTCATTATCCATCCATCTACAGAAAGAATTCTCTCTTGCCATGTGAATGTAAAGTGAAAATACTTCAGGGAAATAGGAAAATGTCTATAATGTAAAATAAGTAAGACAAGGCTGGAACTTGGTAATTGTTAGATCCTAGGGGCAGGCTAGCTGGCTCAGGGGAAAGCAGGGCAGATGCCCCCCAGGCCAGTGGTCAAGCAGCAGTTTTGGGGCCACTCGGCCATCTGTCATATTGGTCTGGGAGGGCGCTTTGCCCCTGAAGCTCACTGCTGTGTGTTTGCCCCCAGGCCAAAATTTTCCAGCCAGCTCCTTTTAGATTCTATGGCTATTAGGCAAGGGTGGAGTCAAAGTCCCAAAGATGGACTAAGTAAAATAAAAGTTTAAAAGAAAGTTAAAAAACATTGCAAAAATATGTAAAAGAGATATAAAGAACAAATAAAAACAAACAAAATATTATACCAATAAATGTTTACATTTATGTAAAAAACAAAGAAGAAAGAAAGCGTACATATTCAGCATCACTACATCCAGAAAAACATGATCTATAAATTGTCATACTACTTTACCCCTTCAGTGAACAGGATAAAAAAATAAAGTAAAAAAAATAACAAAAAACTATGATTTTCCAGCACACTGCTGAAAAAATGTAGAATAAAACACGATGAAAAGTTGAATGTAAATAAAAATGGTAAAGCTGAAAACATACCGTATATACTCGTGTATAAGCCGACCCGTGTATAAGCCGACCCCCCTACTTTTGCCCTCAAAACCTCGGAAAACCTATTGACTAGTGTATAAGCCGAGTCCCAAGTACAGTATACAGGACTCGGATTGTAAATTCGCTTACAGGGGATCCAAGATGGCTGCCGTCAGGAGAGGACGCACCTAGTAGAGCTCTGCACCATCATCTCCAATCTATGCCATCCACCCTCAACAGGCTGCTACAAAGACCCGGACAGGCCTCCACACCCATCCCCTGGCACTAAGGACTTCCACAGGCCCTAAATTAAGGCACCTGGAGCCTTACACGTGCCCCTCAGGTGGGCTCTGCCTGGTCCCCCCTTCTTCCCGCGCATCAGAGTGAGCCGCGCTCCATAACTGAAGCCCTCCTCTGGCCCTTGGAGACCGGGAGCAACGCGTGGAGGACGCTGCCTCAGGACCCTGCACACCCCTGGAGAGGGAGAGAGAAGTGCCGTTGAAGCGGCGAGCGGCGGGAGCTCTGCGGTCGCGGGAGTGGAGCTACTTCCGGCCAGCCGCCATTGGAGAGAGGGGCTGCTCTCCACTAACAGGTGCCTGATCCCCAACGGCCGCATACACCGGAGACACCCGGCGCCTTCATGGACAAGGAGACAGCTGGAAGAAAAGAGGTAACACAGGCAGCGGACTTGGGGAGAAGGAGGGGAGGTGCACACCTCAGAGAATCTCACTAGTAGAGCAGGCTGCCAGCCTGCAGAGCCACAACAAAGAGGGGGCATAGGAGACTGGGCTCTAACACAGTTCTGGAGTGTTGAGACTTAGATGGGGACAGAAAAGCTTGCCCTAAACAGATCTCTGTAAACTCGCTTAGAATCACTCAGACTAGCTCAGAATCGCTCAGAATTGCTCAGAATCGCTCAGAATCGCTAAGGCTCGCTCGGACTCACTCAGACTCGCTGCTGACAGCTGGTATTCGAGTCCCTAATACAGTGACTCGCGTATAAGCCAAGGGGGTGACTTTTCAGCCCGATTTTTGGGCTGAAAAACTCGGCTTATACGCGAGTATATACGGTAATCTTGTCAAGCAAAAAGCAAGCTGCCATGTAGCTCATTCAATAGAAAAAGAATATTGCGATCCAAAAACAATTCCTTTTTCTATAAAATAGTTTTTATTGTGCAAAAGCGGCAAAATATAAAAAAAAATACATAAGGTATTTGCTGTACAGTCATGGCCAAAAGTTTTGAGAATTATACAAATATTAATTTTAACAAAGTCTACTGCTTTAGTTTTTCTAATGGCAATTTGCATATACTCCAGAATGTCATAAAGAGTGATCAGCTTAACAGCAATTACTTGCTAAGTCAATATTCGCCTAGAAAATGAACTTTAACCCCCAAAACACATTTCAACATCATTGCAGTCCTGCCTTAAAAGGAGCAGCTAACATCGTTTTAGTAATTGTTCCATTAACACAGGTGTGGGTGTTGATGAGGACAGGGCTGGCGAACAATCAGTCATGATTAAGTAAGAATGACACCACTGGACACTTTAAAAGGAGGCTGGTGCTTGGTATCATTGTTTCTCTTCAGTTAACCATGGTTATCTCTAAAGAAACACGTGCAGAGATCATTGCACTGCACAAAAATGGCCTAACAGGGAAGAGTATTGCAGCTAGAAAGATTGCACCTCAGTCAACAATCTATCGCATCATCAAGAACTTCAAGGAGAGAGCTTCCATTGTTGTCAAAAAGGCTCCAGGGCGCCCAAGAAAGACCAGCAAGCGCCAGGACCGTATCCTAAAACTGTTTCAGCTGCGGGATCGGATTACCAGCAGTGCCGAGCTTGCTCAGGAATAGCAGCAGGCTGGTGTGAGTGCTTCTGCATGCACTGTGAGGTGGAGACTCTTTGAGCAAAGCCTGGTTTCAAGGAGGGCAGCAAAGAAGCCACTTCTCTCCAGAAAAAACATCAGGGACCGACTGATATTCTGCAAAAGGTACAGGGAGTGGACTGCTGAGGACTGGGGTAAAGTCATTTTCTCTGATGAATCCCCTTTTTGATTGTTTGGGACATCTGGAAAACAGCTTATTCGGAGAAGAAGAGGTGAGCGCTATCACCAGTCTTGTCTCATGCCAACTGTAAAGCATCCTGAAACCATTCATGTGTGGGTTTGCTTCTCAGCCAAGGGAATCGGCTCACTCACAGTCTTGCCTAAAAACACAGCCATGAATAAAGAATGGTAGCAGAATGTCCTCCAAGAGCAACTTCTCCCAACCGACCAAGAGCAGTTTGGCGCCCAACAATGCCTTTTCCAGCATGATGGAGCACCTTGCCATAAAGCAAAGGTTACAACTAAATGGCTTAGGGAACAAAACATAGAGATTTTGGGTCCATGGCCTGGAAACTCCCCAGATCGTAATCCCATTGAGAACTTGTGGTCAATCATCAAGAGACGAGTGGACAAACAAAAAACAACAAATTCTTCCAAAATGCAAGCATTGATTATGCAAGAGTGGACTGCTATCAGTCAGGATTTGGTCCAGAAGTTGATTGAGAGCATGCCAGGGAGAATTGCAGAGGTCCTGAAGAAGAAGGGTCAACACTGCAAATATTGACTTGCTGCATTAACTCATTCTAACTGTCAATATAACCTTTTGGTACTCATAATATGATTGCAATTATATTTCTGTATGTGATATAAACATCAGACAAACACAAATAAAAACCAGAGGGCAGCAGATCATGTGAAAATATAATTTTGGTGTCATTCTCAAAACTCTTGGCCATGACTGTAATTGTACTGACATGAAGAATAAAGCTGTCTTAGTACTTTTTCCACATACTGAGTAGCGTAAAAAGCAAAACAAAAAAAAACAATCACTGAATTGCTGCTTTTTGTTCATTTTTGCCTTTCAAAATTCAGAATAGAAAGCTATCAAGCATATATATGCCTGTTATGTGCCTGAAATTGGTACAAATAAAAACTTCAACTTAGGCTGGGGTCACACTTTGAAAGGCAATTGCGGTGACCGCCTCCAGATCCGGAAGCGGTAACCGCAATTGCTTTCACACACATTTTTTTGCAAAAATGTTTGCTTCAAACCGCAATGCAGTAGTCGGATTGCTCCGGATGTGCTGCCTCAGGGATGAACAAAGTGTTAAATGTTAATTAACACATTAATCATTATTAGTAGCTGTGGGCAACATGTCTCTAGGGGGTGGTCCAGGCATCTTGAGGAAATGGGGCATAGGGCTAAGCTTACATGGATGGTCATCAGACAGTCTGTGTAGACCTTTATGGTTTGGTGGAGTTTGTAGAAGAGTAATGTCCAGAGGATAGGCCATTCACTGTCTACAGTACAATGGACTTCTATTAGGGAGTATGATAGGCCGCCTTAAAAAGATGCGTTTTTAGGGATCGTTTGAAGCCATATAAGTTATGGATAGTCCTGATTTCTTTGGGTAAAGCATTCCAGAGGTTTGGTGCAGCTCTGGAAAAGTCTTGGAACCGGGAGTGGGAGGTTCGGATTAGTGCAGATGTTATTCGAAGGTCATTTGAGGAACGTAGAGAGCGGGTGGGGTGATAGACAGAGATGAGGGAGGAGAGGTAGGGGGGTGCTGCTCTGTGAAGAGCTTTGTGGGTGAGAACAAGCAATTTGAATTTGATCCTGTAGTATACGGGCAGCCAGTGCAATGACTGGCACAGAGCAGAGGCATCTGAGTAACGATTGGCCAGATGGGTGATCCTGGCTGCTGCATTAAGGATGGACTGGAGAGGAGAAAGTCTGGTGAGGGGGAGGCCGCTTAATAGAGAGTTGCAATAGTCAAGGCGGGAATGGATTAGGGCCACGGTGAGGGTTTTTGTTGTTTCCAGGGTGAGAAAGGGGCGGACTCTAGAGATATTCTTCAGGTGTAAGCGACAGGAGCGGACGAGAGATTGCGTGTGGGAGGAGAAGGAGAAATCGGTGTCAATCATAACACCCAGACAGCGAGCCTGCTGCCTAGACGTTATCGTGGTGCCACAAACTGAGAGAGAGATGTCCGATTTAGGGGTTAGTGGATGGGGGGAGCAGAAGAAGTTCAGTTTTGGAAAGGTTTAGTTTCAAATAGAGAGTGGACATGATATTGGTAACTGCAGCTAGACAGTCATTGGTGTTCTTTAATACCGCAGGGGTAAGGTCAGGGGCTGAAGTGTATAGTTGTGTGTCATCAGCATAAAGATGGTACTGAAAGCCAAATCTGCTGATGATCTGTCCAATCGGGGCCGTGTAGAGAGAGAAGAGGAGAGGGCCAAGGACTGAACCCTGAGGGACCCCAATAGTGAGGGGAAGAGGGGAAGAAGTGGAGCCAGCAAAAGATACACTGAAAGAGCGGTCAGAAAGATAGGAGGAGAGCCAGGAGAGAGCAATGTCCTTTATGCCAATGGAGTGCAGCATAGAGAGTAGGAGCTGATGGTCGACAGTGTCAAAAGCTGCAGAGAGATCTAGGAGAATAAGCAGAGAGTAGTCACCATTACGTTTTGCTGTCAGAAGGTCATTGGTCACTTTGATGAGGGCAGTTTCTGTGGAGTGAAGGGGGCGGAAACCAGACTGTAATGGATCTAGAAGAGACTGAGCGGAGAGGTAAAGGGTGAGGCGGGAATAGACCAGGCGCTCCAGGAGTTTAGAGATGAAGGGGAGATTGGAGACTGGTCTGTAGTTATTTGTGCAGGTTGGGTCGAGAGTGGTTTTCTTTAATAATGGAGTAATGATCGAGTGTTTGAAGGAGGAGGGGAAAATGCCAGAAGAGAGGGAGAGATTGAAGATTTTGGTTAGATGAGTGGTGACGACTGGAGAGAGGGACTGGAGCAGGTGTGAGGGAATGGGGTCAGTAGTGCATGTGGTGGGACGAGAGGAAGAAAGGAGCCTGGAGACTTCTTCTTCTGTGACTGGGTCAAATGTGAAGAGTGAACCGGAGGAGATGTGGGGAAGAATGGGGGTGGCAGCGCTTGGAGGCTGAGAGCTGATTTCCTGGCGGATGTTGTCTATTTTCTCCATGAAGTAGGAAGCTAGGTCATCAGCACAGAGGTCAGTGATGGGGGCCTGCACTTTAGGACTGAGGAGAGAGTGAAAGGTGTCAAAGAGTTTTTTTGGATTGTTGGATAGTGAGGAGACCAGGGTGGTGAAGTAGGTCTGTTTGGTGAGGTGAAGGGCAGAGTTGTAGGTTTTTAGCATGAATTTATAGTGGATAAAGTCTCCTGGTGAGCGAGTTTTCCTCCATAGACGTTCAGCACTCCTGGAGCATCGCTGGAGGAATCGAGTTTGTGGTGTCAGCCAGGGCTGTTTTGTCCTCTGTTTGGAGGTTCTGCGGGTGAGGGGCGCTACTTGGTCCAGGGAGCTTCTGAGAGAGTCATTGTAGTGATTTACTGCCTGATCTGGAGAGGAGATTGAAGAGATTGGGGACAGAGATGAGATGAGGAAGTCTGTGAGTGCTTGAGGGTTAATGGCCTGTAGATTTCTGGATGTGTGATAGGTAGGATTGGGCTGTGTTGGCCGAGGGTTAGTGAGTGAGAAGGAGAGAATGTTAATGCGTCAGTTATACTATTGCCGGCTTTTGGTGGCTTTGTACAAATTTATGAATGAAGCCGCGGCTCCTGACTGTACTGGAGATACTGTACGTAATGTACGTATAGTATGTGCCACTGTCCAGGGTCCTGTAAGCAGTTACATTAGGTCTATGGCGGTGCGCTGCCCATAGACCTAATGTAACTGCTTACAGGACCATGGACAGTGGCTGATATTATACGTCCATTACGTACAGTATCTCCAGTACAGTCAGGATCCGCGGGTTCATTCATAAATTTGTACAAAGCCGACAAAAGCCAGCAATAGTATAACTGTTGCATTAACCCCTCACATGCCCACAGGAGTGGACAGCATGTCTCTGGGGGGTGGGCACCCCCTACACACATGTTGCCCACAGCTACTATTAATAATTAATGTGTTAATAAACATTTAACACTTTGTTCATCCCTGCGGCAGCAGGGATGAATAAAGTAGACGGTAACCGCATTGCTTCGGATTACACATTCGGAGCAATCCAGTTACCGCATTGCAGTTAGCAATACCGCTCCGAAAACTGCAGCCTGCACGATTTTTAGCGCAGGCTGCAGATCCGGAGCCGGTAACCGGATTGCATGTAGAGCAATCCGGTTACCATAATGGGCTCCTATGGGGAGCGGTTCCTGATCCGGTTTTGAGCTTTTTTTTTTTTTTTTTTTTTAAATTCTTTATTTTGTATTATAAAATCATAGAAGAAAAACGTGTGCCCAGTGGCACATATCAGAACATTTAATGAAGTAATTATAATCACTGGAATACATCGACAAGTTACAAAGAAATTAGAAAGTACCGTATATACTCACGTATAAGCCGAGTTTTTCAGCCCAAAAATTGGGCTGAAAAGTACCCCCCCTCGGCTTATACGCGAGTCAGTGCTGTATACCGATGTATACATCGGTACATACCGATGTATACATCGGTATACAGCAGCCCCCGCATCCCCAGTAATCCAGGGCCCCCCCAGCGTCTCTCCGGTCACCTGAAAAGCAAACTATACTTATCAGTGTCCCGCTGTCCGCGCCCGCTCGCCTCTGCCGTCCGCGATCCTCCATCTTCATGCGGCGTCTTCCGGTTTCCTGTGCTCGTCGCAGGGAATGACGTCATTCCCTGCGACGAGCACAGATACCGGAAGACGCCGCATGAAGATGGAGGATCGCAGACGGCAGAGGCGAGCGGGCGCGGACAGCGGACACTGATAAGTATAGTTTGCTTTTCAGGTGACCGGAGAGACGCTGGGGGGGCCCTGGATTACTGGGGCCCTGTATACTACCGCTGGGGCTGCAATCTACTACCACTGGGGCTGTATATACTACCACTGGGGCTGTATATACCACTGGGGCTGTATATACTGCTGGGGCCCTGTATACTACCGCTGGGGCTGCAATCTACTACCACTGGGGCTGTATATACTACCACTGGGGCTGTATATACTACCACTGGGGCTGTATATACCACTGGGGCTGTATATACTGCTGGGGCCCTGTATACTACCGCTGGGGCTGCAATCTACTACCACTGGGGCTGTATATACTACCACTGGGGCTGTATATACTACCACTGGGGCTGTATATACCACTGGGGCTGTATATACTGCTGGGGCCCTGTATACTACCGCTGGGGCTGCAATCTACTACCACTGGGGCTGTATATACTACCACTGGGGCTGTATATACTACCACTGGGGCTGTATATACTACCACTGGGGCTGTATATACCACTGGGGCTGTATATACTGCTGGGGTCCTGTATACTACCGCTGGGGCTGCAATCTACTACCACTGGGGCTGTATATACTACCACTGGGGCTGTATATACCACTGGGGCTGTATATACTGCTGGGGCTGTATATACTGCTGGGGCCCTGTATACTACCGCTGGGGCTGCAATCTACTACCACTGGGGCTGTATATACTACCACTGGGGCTGTATATACTACCACTGGGGCTGTATATACTGCTGGGGCCCTGTATACTACCGCTGGGGCTGCAATCTACTACCACTGGGGCTGTATATACTACCACTGGGGCTGTATATACCACTGGGGCTGTATATACTGCTGGGGCCCTGTATACTACCGCTGGGGCTGCAATCTACTACCACTGGGGCTGTATATACCACTGGGGCTGTATATACTGCTGGGGCCCTGTATACTACCACTGGGGCTGTATAAACCACTGGGGCTGTATAAACCACTGGGGCTGTATAAACCACTGGGGCTGTAAATACTACCACTGGGGCTGTATATACCACTGGGGCTGTATATACCACTGGGGCTGTATATATTGCTGGGGCCCTGTATACTACCACTGGGGCTATATATACTACCACTGGGGCTGTATATACCACTGGGGCTGTATATACTACTGGGGCTGCGTGTATACTACCACTGGGGCTGCTGTATCTACCTCTGGGACTGCTGTATACCACACTGCTGGGGGCTGTATACTTGTGCTAGGGTCCACCCTCGGCTTATACACGAGTCAATAGATTTTCCCATGTTTTGGGGGCAAAAGTAGGGGGGTCGGCTTATACACGGGTCGGCTTATACACGAGTATATACGGTAACAGTTTCCCCAAAACTAACCGGGGAATAACAAAAACAGTCAAAACATAACCTTCCCATTATAGAAAGCATCAGGGATGTTAACCACATCTCAAAAAATTAAACAATTTTTGCAGGTCACCGATTTTAGGTGTGCTAAAGAGAGATCAGCAGCGCTCAATTTAGTCTACATGTCGCTTCACTGGGCAATATTACCTCCAGACTTCCTATGAATTTGCAGAATAAATGGAAAATAATCAAAGATAACTTCTATTCCTGTGACTATAGACTACTTCTCCCACCACCACTTTGTTTCTCTAATTCCCTATATCTAAGGTGTAATGTCGTTTAAATATTTTATCCATGGAGTCCAGGTCTTCCTGAACTTATCATGGGTCAGAGAGTCCCAGCTCATCAGTTCCTCTAGTCTAAACAGATCTCTCATTTTACCTTTCCATCCTTCCAACGATGGTGGATTTTGCTGCTTCCACTTAAGGGCTATCAGTTGTTTTGCCGTCCCCAACATCAGAGGGGCCAACCCATGCTTCTTGGGGTGAAAATTATCTGTAGGAAGGGACAAGAGTACCTCCGCAGCTGACAGATCTGTCTCTTTTAAATTAAGTGAGCGCATAACTCCCATAACTCCAGACCAAAAACCAAGGATAGCCGTACAGGACCAGAAGATATGGGATAAAGTGCCTCGCGATTTTTCACATCTCCAGCATTGAGGGGAGCCAACGAGTCCCAAGTGATACAATTTATCTGGTGTGTAGTACCACCGTGAGAGCAATTTATACGCCATCTCCTGTGATACCACGCAGCGTGAGAAACCATGCGAATTGAGGCACACTTTCCGTCTATCTAGTGTAGAAAGAGTGATATTCAATTCGGTCTCCCAAGAGTGTAAGAATAATGGTGTGGTATTGTCTGTAGTATTCATGAGATTAGAGTAGAGTTTAGATACCATTCTTGGAATGGGGTGGGTGACCTTCGTTAGAATCTCCAACCAAAGCCACTTGGTGTGGGGCTGCGGCAATTTAGAGATCAATTTCAGATAATGAGCTACATGAAGGCGTTGTATATGGTTAAGGGGGCGTTTCCTCGCCGCCAGCGGCCAGCCGTTAGCACACGGGATTTTCCCTTGTATCAGGTGTGAAATAGGTTTATGTGGCAGGGAGGACCACAGGGCATAAGGATCTGTGAAATCCGGAGCAAAAAGGTAGGGGATTAGTCCTATAGGGATTTTATCTAGAAAGTTGCATGTCGGAGAGTGGAGTGGGATCAGTGTGCGTCTAGCTTGTAAGGTGGCGAAGAGAATATCTCCCAATCCTTCTTTTGGGAGGGAACAGTCCGTCCATATGTATTTCGCTGCATTTTTTCCCAAAATTTGCATTTCAATGTGTGAGACATGGTCCTTTTCTAGCGATCTTGTTAATTTCAGCCAGTTTGCCAAAAGGATGGCTTGGTGATAAAGAGATAGGTTAGACAGGCCTGCGCCTCCCTCGCATTTACGGCGCATTAATAGATTCAGAGGTAATCTGACCTTTTTGTATTTCCAAACAAATTTGCTGATTGACTTATTAAGAGCGAGTATAAAGGAGGTTGGAAGCCGGATTGGGATCATGTTCATCACATAAAATACCTTGGGAAAGACATAGGACTTAAACACGTTAACCCTACCTAGCCATGAAAGGAGCGGGGTATCATATGAACGTAGAAGAGTTTCTATTTGTCCTATTAGTGTTGTGAAATTATGTTGGAAAAGCGTATTGGGGTCGTCCGTTAAATATATCCCAAGATATTTGATCTTATGGGGTTGCCATTTGAAGGGAGCAAGGCTCCTCAAGATCTGTACATCTTCTGTGGGTGCCGATATATTCAGCGCTTCTGATTTATTCAGGTTAATTTTGAAATTGGAGAGTTCTCCAAATAAGGAGAAGAGCTCCAGGATTTTTGGTATAGCCAATTTTGGATTAGATAGAAGAAGCAAGAGGTCATCCGCAAATGCAACCGTCTTCAATTCTAGACCGCTGATCCTCATCCCCTCGACCTCAGGCTGCTGTCTGATTGCTTGAATAAATGTCTCGATAACTAAGACAAATAAAGAAGGAGAGAGAGGGCACCCCTGCCTAGTGCCATTAGAGATGTTAAAGTGAGTAGACAGAATCCCATTCACCCTAACCTTAGCCGTAGGGAAACAATATAATGACATAATTGCGTCTATGAAAAGAGGGGGGAAGGCAAACTTCCGGAGGACACACGCCATGTATCGCCAGCTTATGCGATCGAACGCCTTTTCGGCATCCGTGGATAGTAAAATAAGTGGTTGACGGTGGTGTCTAGCATAGGAAATTGCCTGTAAGATTTTAGAAGTATTGTCTCTACCCTCCCTTCCACGAACGAAACCGGCCTGGTCAGGGCGAACTAGATCGGCTAACACTAGATGTATTCTATTGGCCAAAATCTTGGCCCAAAGTTTGAGGTCCGCGTTAAGCAGGGAGATGGGACGGTAATTGCTGCATTGGGTGCCGCTCTCCCCTCCTTTGGGAGCACAGCAATATGAGCCTCCAGGGCCTGTGGTGGGGGCAACGATCCTGAGAGGAAAAGATTAAATAATTCGACCATTTGGGGGAGGAATACCTCTGCAAGTTTCTTATAATAAACGATGGGGAAGCCATCCAGCCCCGGGGTCTTTCCTCCAGGAGTCGAGGCCAATGCTTTCTCGACCTCCCGAGAGGAGATTGGGGCTAGCGAAACAGAGTGTCCCGAGTCAGATATCTCAAGCAACTTAAGAGCGGAAAGAAAGTCTTGTATGCACTGTAATGCGGTAGGTGGGTCGGACATGGAGTCATGGGGGTTGAGATTGTAGAGAGAGCTATAGTATGAGCAGAAAGCCTCCGCTATTCCCTCGGATTCTGAGATTACATCCCCCTTTTCCGATTGAATGTGTCTAATAAAGCACTTATCTCTCTGTGCTTTTAACATTCTGGAGGTAAGTTTACTACCTCTATTGCCATGAACATAAATTTTTTGCCTACAACGTGTATACATTTTGACTGACCGGACATTGAGTAAGTCTTTTAGTTTTTCTCTTAACTCCACCAGCTCCCCCCGAACCTCCTCCGTTTTCTGCTGTCTGTGCACATGCTCCATGGCACTGATCTGGTGAAGAAGAGAAAAAACCTCTTTGTCCCTTTGTTTTTTAACATGGGAGCCCAGGGCTATCAGCTCCCCGCGAAGTACGGCTTTATGGGCTTCCCATATCATGGGAGTGAGTTTCCTGTCTACCTTGTTCTCCCTGAAAAATCTCTGCAAAGAGAAGGCGATCTGTGAAACATGTTCAGCGTTACTCAATAGTGTTTCATTTAAACGCCATGAGAGTGGGGATCGTGTGAATGAAGCTATTTTAACCGACAGGAAAATCGGTGCGTGGTCTGATAAAGTTATGGGACCAATTGATGTGGAGGTGATCAAGTTGATGGCCTAATTGGACTAATAAATAATCGATTCTGTGATAAGTGTCATGAGGGAGGGAATAAAATGTATAGTCCTTTTCATTTGGGTTGGCCATTCTCCAGGGGTCTATTAAGTGGAGGGCCTGCAACTTACTGGTCAGTTTTCTGCGATCTTTTTGAAATATTGTAGACTTCCCAGAGGAGGAATCAACGTCTGGTTGCAGCGACAGGTTAAGGTCTCCCCCCACAATCAATAGTCCCTCCGTGAACAGCGAGAGCATGTCTAAAGTATCCGCCAGCCACTCCACCTGTCCACGGTTGGGGGCGTAGACATTTGCGAAGGTGACAGGGGTATTAGACAGAAAGCCCTTCACAATAATGTATCTACCCCCGCATCCGTGATACTATCTTTCAGGGAGAAAGGGAGTCCTCTCCTGAAGGGTATACTAACCCCCTTGGAGGCTGACCCTGAACAACTGTGAAACCAATTTGGGTACTTAGAATAGGACGTGTTGGGGGCTCTACCTTTTTTAAAATGGGTCTCCTGGAAGAAAATAACCTGGGAGTGGGCTTTATTTAAGAGAGACAGGACCTGGCTACGCTTAGCGGGGCCATTCAGACCCTTGGCGTTTAGGGATGCCACAGTGAGCGAACCTCTCTTAACGGTACTAGCCATACTCGTATAAGTCGTCGGTGATTTCAACCTGCAAGATAGACCTATAATGGGAAAAAAACAATTTCAGTACAAAACTATATACATAAACAAAGGCATACTCATCTTCCGCAGGGGGGTGTAAGAAGGACCCAATTGTTGAAGATGAGGTACCGTAACAACCAAGTGGAGTTCAAGGTAAGTAAATTATAAGTTCAAGTAGTTATTCATATATAATAAAAGAATAACATGTATACTATGGGTATACAAGAATAAACCAAAAAGAGGTGTAGGTGACAGGCACCATTCTAGACCTCTATGACCTGCAACTGTAATTGCAGGAGACCATTGCCTTGCTCACCCAGATGTTCCATAACGCTGAAACTGGACACTTGTATAAGAGGCCGGGTGCCAAAAAAAAAAAAAAAAAAACACGTTTACTCCAGGGGACCCGTGGGAAGGGGTGGTCAAGGGTGGGCACCGGTCACAACGACCAATAGGTCAGCAAACAAACAACTTAGACAAACAGAGTGTCTGAGGCTGCATATGGCCTCTGTATACTCCTGCGTTGTCATGGAGCAGACTCGTAAGGCAAGGGCCGCTACAAGAGCAAAATAACGATCACAGTCATGTGGGCTGACGGTTGTTCAGACGTCTTCTGAATTTGGGAGATGTCGTTTTCTTTCTGGTTGACCAGGCTTCCGGCTTATCCAGTCGAGGTATAGACAAGCCCATGTCGAGGGGCATCCAAGAAGGAATGGGTATGGGCTCAATCTGTAAGGGCTCCCAGGCAGCCTCAAGGTCTTCCGGGGTGCGTATGGTGATTTGACGACCCTCCTTGCTGATTCCAACCCCAAAGGGAAAGAGCCATTTGAATCTCATGCCTTGGCCCACAACTACATCAGTCAAAGGTTTAAGAATTTTCCTCTTGGCCAGTGTGGTCGGTGAGATGTCTTGAAAGACCTTGTAGGAGGCCTCCCCATACTTCAGCGACGATTTTTCCCTTGCTTCCGACAAGATGGCCGCTGTATCTACGTAGCTGAGGAGACAGCAAATTATATCCCTCGGGCGTTCCTTTGGTTTGGGTTTTGGTCTAATCGCTCTATGGACTCTCTCGATGATGATTGAGTCTGCTCTCTCCTGACCGAGGAGATCTGCAAATATTTCCTTTGACACTTTGGGCAGGGATTCATGGGCAAAGGATTCCGGAATGTCACGGAGTCGGACGTTTTTTTCCGGCTCCTGTTCTCCTGATCTTCGAGAGCTAAGTAGACAGAGTTTAGATGTTGCTGGTGCGTCTGGATATGATCGCCAAGGGTATTAGAGGTGTCTATTATATCCAATTGTGTATTTTCTAAAGTATCAACTCTATGGCCAATATGTCTCACATCAGATCTGAGGTCGACCATTTCCTTAAGCAAGAGTTGCATTGAGGATTCCAGTAGTCCTTTCATATATGACCTGGTGACTGGTGCTGTATCCTCATATGTGGTCTCACAATCGGAGTCCCCCAGATCGGCTTCCGAGTCGCCCGTAGTTGCAGCATATGGGGCGTGGGCCTTTAGCTTGTCAGATGATTGAGACATTTCCAATTTTTTTTTGAGGTACTTGTCCAGTTCTCCCTTGGGTGTGAGGGATGTGGTTGTTGATGTGTGTCTAGTAAGACTTTTAGCCCGTAATTTATGAGTAGCGCGAACCATTCTGAGCTATATATACGGGCTGCTGCAAACACCACTTGGTTGTACGGCTACATCCAGGGATTCATTATATCATCGCGTTCATGATCATATGTCCTTAGGTTATACGGGACAGTAATAAAGCAAAGGGGATATTATAGATCCAGCATTCCGGCATGTGAAGTTCTCATGAAACATTCGGGTGTAGTAGCTGTGAAGGACCACCAGGGGGTGATCTACTACTGCAGTATGTATATCTTCAAAGGGGCAAGGCAATGTCTCTGGGTTGACGCTAGATGGTGTATTAGGTCCACAATACTTTATTTCAGGAAGCTATAAAGTAAGTAACTCCACAGTTTAGGTGCTTTTATGGAGCATCACAGTATTTTGGGGTCCTATAATGAAGCCAGGGCAGTCTGTTGAACTGAGTAATTTTGTCACTTGTCTGCCCTGCAGTCGTGATCCGAGGGAGCTGCTTCGTTTGTTAGGGTGGGGGAGGGGGGGAGGGCGCGCTATCAGCAGAGGGTCCAGGAAGATGGACATATTGGTGGCCGCCGCGCGGGTCACTGCCAGGGGCGGGGCCAGTATTTCCTCTCCGGTGCTCCGGATTCTGCCGTCAGTATTTGCCCCTTTCCAACGGAGCCTCCGCTCCTTACTCTCTCCCTGGCAGTGTCTCACAGGCCCCCCCGCTCTCCGGATCTTGCGGCCGCGGTCTGTTTCCCGCCAACACCCCGACTCGGTACCTGAGATCATGTGCCACTTCTACTTTTCGTCAGTGGCGGGAACTGCTCCAGGGGAACAGATGATGCTCCTGGGTAGGTCGGTAGCGCCGCGGGAGACCTCTGGAAGGCAGGCACAAGGGAGATTCAGGGCAAGCTCCGTGGAGAGCAGGTCGTCTCAGATCTCGCCGTGGGCTCCGTTGTTCAGGAGCTGCTGGAGCCGCAGGAGCCCGGTCAGGAAAATCTCCGGGCAATCACCGGGGAAAGTGAAGCCCTCCTACCCCTAAAGAGTATAGGGGAGCGAGATTTCAGCAGCTCTTGCCGGGAATTTGCAGTTTTCAGCTTTTTAATGGCCTAAGGGCAGGAGCCGATGTGAAACACCCGGTTTTGAGCTTTTTGACAGCTCAAAACCGGATCAGGATTTCTAATTCCTGCCGTATGTGTGACCCTAGCCTTATCCTCCAAAGAACATGACGGTCAGCAGGAAAATGTAAAATTATTGCTCTCAAAATATACTGATTAATATTACACATTGGGTTGTCCTTACAATGTATATCGTTTGATTGGCCATTGGCCAGAATGGGCCCCTCCTATACATAACAATTAACTCACCTAGCAAAGTAGGAGGTTTCGAGCCCTTTTGTATTGATTATATATATCAAAAGTCACATGTGCTATGTTTTTCAATATGAATTTATTAAAGTATTAAATACATATAAAGTTCATTACATAGCATATATAGGGATATACATAATTTAGTTTTTTATTTATTTCATATGTGATCAAAATTAATGTGAGATTGTGACCATTAAAATTTTCCCAGGTATAGGAAACATCCCTTCTAAATGTACTTGAGGTAGAGGAAGGAAGTAGTTCAGTGCAAGTTACATCACCATATGTATACTATGCATGTAAATTGTAGGTCATATCAGGTATTGAAGACAAACATGTGGTATGTGTGCTCCCTCCAGGGGGAGAGCCCTGCGGAGCAATGCTGGATAGTATCCTATGCAGAGATCCTGCAGTTCATCTGCCCCCAGGGGAGCACAGATCACAGCCAGCCTCATATAAATATACACATGCACAGTGTCTACATCAGGGTGCAGATTTGAACCTCCTCCCACCTCCTCTAAGGCTGGGGTTACACATAAGCCCTCAGTCAGTTTTTGGCTTCAGTTTTGTCATTTTTTTTTTCTAAGTCCAAAAACTGACAGAAAAACGCATTGGGTGTAATAAACACCCTGTGTGTTTTTCTCTGGAGCTCAAAACATTGCCCTGTCCGTTTTTGAGCCAAAAACGCAGTAAACAGCGTTTTTGGCATCAGTTAAAAAACGCATGTGTTTTTATGCGTTTTTTTTAACATGGGGCCCTATGGGAAACGCATGCGCAAACGCATGCACATGCGTTTGCGTATGCGTTTGCGCGCATGCGTTTTTTCTGAAAAAAATTACTAAGTCCAAAAACGTACAGGAGTGCAGGAGACACAAAAAGCACCCTATAAAAAACGGATTGGTGATGAAAATGACTTCCAAAAACGGATTTCTATGTGTAACCCCAGCCTAACACTTACCCATGTCCTAAGGGAGAATGAGTGTCCAGGTGCTCCCTTAGGACATGGGTAAGTGTTAGAGGAGGTGGGAGGAGGTTCAAATCTGCACCCTGATGTAGACACTGTGCATGTGTATATTTATATGAGGCTGGCTGTGATCTGTGCTCCACCGGGGGCAGATGAACTGCAGGATCTCTGCATAGGATACTATCCAGCATTGCTCCGCAGGGCTCTCCCCCTGGAGGGAGCACACATACCACATGTTTGTCTTCAATACCTGATATGACCTACAATTTACATGCATAGTATACATATGGTGATGTAACTTGCACTGAATTACTCCCTTCCTCTACCTCAAGTCCATTTAGAAGGGATGTTTCCTATACCAGGGAAAATTTTAATGGTCACAATCTCACATTAATTTTGATCACATATGAAATAAATAAAAAACTAAATTATGTATATCCCCTATATATGCTATGTAATGAACTTTATATGTATTTAATACTTTAATAAATTCGTATTGAAAAACATAGCACATGTGACTTTTGATATATATAATCAATACAAAAGGGCTCGAAACCTCCTACTTTGCTTGGTGAGTTAAAATAAACTGATGCAGAGACATTTTTAAAGCTTTTTTTAGTGTGTGATATTTGTCAAGTATAAAAACTCGATATAAATCTAGTATCGCTCTAATTACACCAGCTCGAAGAAAAAAGCCATCTAATCACTTATACCGCACATTGAACTGTGTAAAACAATAAATAAGGCTAGGGTCACAGTTGCAGTTTTTCCATGCATTTTTCACACTTGTCTTTTGTGAAAAACGCATGGAGAAACGCATCCATAGGCTGCCATGTAAAAAACGCATGCCCCAATAGCAAAAACGTATGTCTAAAGTGCGATGCATTTTTGGCTCAGCACCAAAAAATGCAGCATGATGCATTTTTTGGTGCTTTTTCAAAAACGCATGCGTTTTTTTTAACACTAAACACTATGTTTTTTTCCCTATGGGAAATGCATGCGTTTTTGCAAGGCACTAAATGGTACCATGCATTTTTGCATGTGTTTTTTAAGGCTGCTCCACACCTAACAGCAAAAACGCAGCCCAAAAACACAGGCTGACAAAAAGCACCTTAAAAAACGCATGCAAGTGTGACCCTAGCCTAAAATCAATTTTTTTGCTGTACTAGGTTTGCTCATTCTACTTCACAAATAAAGTACCGTATATACTCGTGTATAAGCCGACTTTTTCAGCCCAAAAATTGGGCTGAAAAGTCCCCCCCTCAGCTTATACACGAGTCATATACTTTTAGCAACAAGTGTAACCCCTGAACATATCATTGGGATAAAACCCTATTGTGCTTTCTCTCCTCTCTTATAGCTGAAGGCTCAGGATAAGCATTCCAGGTTTACATTCACAGAGAACACCCGCCTCTGTGATACATATCGGCCATTCACAATACAGCCGGTCAACATCTTACAAATGTGCATAGTCTGTCCATATGCTGAAAATAAAAATAATAATAATTTTGTCTTCCACATGGTGCAAGATTTTTTGAGAATTTTATCTATTGTGAGACACACCATGTGGCTTATTGCAATACATACACCTCCTGTGATATGGCATATATAGGTTGTACTATTAGAAAATTATAAAAATGAATTTTCAGAGCAACATTTCCAATAGCAATACTCTGGTGTGATTAAACACTTTGTTACCGCACATAAGGATGATATTACTAGCTTCCCTTTTTTTGCAGTTGAAAAAATTATACACCCTAATAGATGGAGTAATTTGACAGAAATATTTGACCTTACTGGAAGCAATTTGGATACTTACAATGGCCACAAAATAACCTACAGGCATGGATTTCAAAATGGATTTACTTTATATTAATTAATTTACATTTCTTGATTTAGTTTATCTTTAGTTTTTTGTCATATTTTTATCTTGTTTAATTGCACGATACATGTTTGCATGGTTGTGATGTAACAAGCATACTTTTTTTGTAATTTGCTTATGTGTGGCGTTAATTATTTGAAGATAATTTCTCTTTTATTTGACTGTCATTCGTACAAAATCTAATATTTATTAGGATATTTTGGAATAAAGCATGCTACACATATGTATACATTTTTTCCAACAATGCATTATCATTGATTTTCAGGTATGTTTATACACAGTGGTGTTATAAAGTGTTTGCCCCTTTCCTGATTTCTTATTCTTTTGCATGTTTGTCACACTTCCATGTTGCAGATAACCAAACAAATTTAGATATTAGACAAAGATAACACAAGTAAATACAAAATACAGTTATTAAATAAAAATCTTTATTATTAATATTAATATTTTTTATTGGACTGCTAGCTTTTTGGCATGATCTAACAATGTATATGTGTTCCCTTGCTACTACTTCTTTCAGAGCTAATCCTACAAACCCTTGCATAGGCGTTTTGATATCTCTTTGTTTGCTTTACTCACATTTAAATAGTCTTTCCCATGTTTTTACTGAACTAAGGGCATCTCTGAATGCCAGAAACGCGTCAGATGTTACCTGGTTGGTGGATATTGACATGTTTTCAACTAGCTTTTGAATTAAACAATATATTTTTACACTTTTTCCTCAATGGAGCTGATGTTTTTCTATTCCTGTTTAGTTTCTTACGCAATGTGGTCAGCCTCGAGCACAGGATAAATGTGGTCCAAAAAGACATGTAAAATGTTCTCTATAAATGCTACAACTAATTCTACAAAAATACTCTACGTCCAATGCTACTCTTTTTCCAAATTCCAAAAGAAATCTAACCTAATTTGCAATCCAAAATCCAAAGTACCCCCTATGGTCTGAGCCCACTGTGTGACTAAAGCACAGTTTGCATCAACAGTTTTCTCAGTACAGTAGTGATGACTTAATTACTTGGTGCAAGTCTCCAGAAGCACAATCTGGGCCCAATATATGGACACTAGTGATGGGCGAATCCTAAATTACTCGGAATCGCTTGACTCTAGCGAGTCCGAGCCCGGTACTCGCTACTCGTTGCGAGTCTAGCGAGTCCAATGTTAATGAATGGGGAAGCGAGTAATAGCGAGTAGTGTGCGATTTACAAATCACAGATGTGTCTCGGAAGCTTCAGCCTGAAGCAATCCTAGTTTTGCCATTGATTTGCATTGGACTCGTTTACTGTGCAAGTAATCGCTGGGAAACTCGCACAGATAAGAGTCCGGCTGTCTCCTCTGTGCTGGCTGCCGCAGCTCCAGGGTCCTAGAGCCCGCCTGCTGCCTGATGTAGCAGAGCTGAGATTGTTCTCAGTCTGCTCATCCCTGTGCATAGACATCTATATCTATGCACAGGGTATGTAGCAGAGAGGACATCGCGTTTTGGACTGCGTCGGACGGAAGAGGATTTTTTTTATTAAAGATGGAGTCCCTAATGGCTTTTTTTTTTATTTCTAATAAAAATTTTTCTCTGTGTTGTGTTTTTTTTAAAACAATTTAATAGAAATTCATGGCGGTCATGTCTAATATTGGCGTGACCGCCATAAATTTCGGGCTTAGGGCCAGCTGATAATACAAAGCTGGCCCTAACCTCTTTATTACCCAGCGTGCCACCGCCACCAGGGCCGCTGGAAGAGCGGGGTTCAGCGCCAGAGGATGGCGCTTCAATGAACGCGCCATCTTCTGGGGCGGCTGCGGGCTTCAATTTGCAGCGGGGGGTGCCCAGAAAGCTTGGGCATCTCTGCGCTGAGGACTCCAGCCCCCAGCTGCTTAGCTGTATCTGGCTAGACATAGAAATTGCGCGGAGCCCCACGCATTTTTTTTTAATTATTTCATGAAATTCATGAAATAATAAAAAAAAAAGGGCTCCCCTATATTCTTGTGTCTGGCCAGGTACAAATAGGCACCTGTGGGTTGGGGGCAGCCCGTCGCTGCCTGCTGGATCCGGCTGGTTCCAGAAATACGGCGAAGACCATGTAATTTTTTTTCTGAAAAATCAATAAAACAATCCTAAAAAAGGGGCTGCATCTTTATTAACCCCTCGTCCATGGTCCAAGGGTTAATAAAGATGCAGTCCCTTTTATTTACATTGTTTTATGGATTTGTCAGAAAAAAATTTCACGTGGGCTTCGCCGTATTTCTGGAACCAGCCGGATCCAGCAGGCAGCGACGGGCTGCCCCCAACCCCCAGGTGCCTATTTGTACCTGGCCGGACACAAGAATATAGGGGAGCCCTTTTTTTAATTATTTCATGAATTTCATGAAATAATTAAAAAAAAATGCGTGGGGCTCCGCGCAATTTCTATGTCTAGCCAGGTACAGCTAAGCAGCTGGGGGCTGGAATTCGCAGCGCAGGGATGCCCAAGCTTTCTGGGCACCCCCCGCTGCAAATTGCAGCCCGCAGCCGCCCCAGAAGATGGTGCGTTCATTGAAGCGCCATCCTCTGGCGCTGAACCCCGCTCTTCCAGCGGCCCTGGTGGCGGTGGCACGCTGGGTAATAAAGGGTAATAAAGGGGTTAATACCAGCTTTGTTATACAAGCTGGTATTAAGCCCGAGATTCTTAATGTCAGGCCACGTCTGACCCAGCCACTAAGAATCTCCAATAAAGGGTTAAAAAAACACAACACAGAGAAAATTTTTTATTAGAAATTTAAAAAAAAACCCATTAGGGACTCCATCTTTAATTAAAAAAATCCTCTTCCGTCCGACGTAGTCCAAAACGCGATGTTCTCTCTGCTACATCCCCTGTGCATAGATATAGATGTCTATGCACAGGGAATGAGCAGACTGAGAACAATCGCAGCTCTGCTACATCATCTCTGTGAGCAGGCGGGCTCTAGGATCCTGGAGCTGCGGCAGCCTGCACAGAGAAGACAGCTGGACTCGGCTCGCAAAGTAACAGCAGTTACTTTGCGAGTTTCCCTGCTATCACTGGCACAGTAGCCGAGTCTAATGCAAGTCAAAGGCAATCTAGTTTTGTCAGCGTCTCTGACAAAACTAGGATTGATATTGATTTGCATTGGACTCGTTTACTGTGCGAGTAATCACTGGGAAACTCGCAGAGTACCGAGTCCTGCGAGTCCCTTACTACTCGCCGAGTAACGAGTCCTAGCGAATAGATTCGCCCATCCCTAATGGACACTAGAATGTATGGGCACTTCAATGTACTGTGAACTACCATGGCATATTTGCAAATTTCATCCTGTAACATCCCCTGCTCATTTCTGGAAATTACTCATGGAGTCAAAATCATTACTACAATTTTAGATGATTTACCAGTGGGGTGTAATTTTCAAAAATGAGGTCACTTGAAGAGGAATTCTGCTCTTCTGCACCTAGGGGCTCTGCAAATTAAGTCTGCAAAGTATTTTAGGAAACTCTGCGCTTCAAAAGTCAAATAACAATTGTACCCTCCAGAGCCCTGCTGTGTAGTCAAACAGTACTATAGAGCCACATTCGGGGTATAGCCAAGTTCAGAAAAAATTGTCTAAGCAATTTTTATGTCATTTTTACCTATTCTTCCTTGTGAAAATGGTAAAAAATTATTTCATGCGCCTGTGATGTAATTTGCTGTTTATTAATCTTTCCACATAGAGAATTTATAAGACAATCAATTCACTGACCATGCCTAAGTTTTTAAACTTGTGGCATATATGAAGTCAGGTATAAATTCCTCATATGCGCTCTTAATTGCAGGACCAGCATATGGTACATTTACATTTGCACATGTTTGCTTTTACTCCCTTTAGATAGACAAGAATAATTATATACACTTGGTACACCAGACGTCTGAGCTACCGGATGCACCCCGGTTTGAAAAAAAAACAGGAAATAGGAAAAAAACACAGTAGGAAGAATCTCCGCATGCGTTCACGTCAGTATGCAGCCCGGCCAGCCAATCAGCTGTCTCGGCGGTGGCTGGGAGGTGGAGATCAGGAGCGGAGATCTCCTCCTCCCGGCGCCGCTGATCTCCTGACGGTGTCGGCGGGGAGAAACAGCTGATCTGACAGCTGTTTAAATCTCCTGCGCCGACACCGAAGAGGTGATGAGAGATTAGCGGAGGCCAGGAGAGGGGATCAGCTGCTGCTCCAGCTGATCTCCCGGTGGCTGCCGCTGGAGTCCCGGGAGATCAGCGACGGCCACCAGGAGATATTTCAAAGTGATCCACTGTGTTCTCCTGCACTGTTATGCGGAGGACACTGCGGATCCATTGACTCCCATGCATTGTTTGTGCACTTGCGGGAGCTTGCAGATAAAACAAGCTCCCACGAACGCACAAAAAATGCAACATGTTGCGTTCGAAGGGCGCTTAAATTATGCAGATCTGAACACAACCGCAACCGAACGCAGTCAACCGCAGGTACTATGCGTTCCCATGTTAAACATAGGAACGCAGTGCGCATGCGTTTGGCTGCATCCGGTACGCTGCGGTTTCATACGCAAGTGTGAAACCACCCTTAGTGCAGAGAGGGAAGAGTATGGAATTTTTAAAGCATGTCTATTAGCAAAAAAGCTTAGAGTATAGGAATAAATTGGATACGAACTTGGGAGAAAAATGCTTTGCCTTAAACTAATCCTTTAACATTCCTACATCCAGGGAAACAAGTTAAGGGAGCTGAAAATCTCAAGAGACACCCAGAAAAGTTGGAGTCACCTCATAAACTAACCTCTTGTGTCTCCCAATAGATGACTGGAGTGTATTTAAATAACCATGGCATGCCCAGCACTACATCTGCAGGTAGAGAAAGTAGAACTATAAATGAAATGGATTCCTTGTGTACTCCCCACCTTACTGCATACCTTCTCAATCATCATAGTAATGTGACTTTGTGAAAGAGGAGAGTTATCAATGGCAGAAATTTGAATGGGTAAGTTGAGTGAGGAGAAATCATAACCACAATTTACAGCAAAGTCATGATCAAAGAAATTCAAAGAAGAACCTAAATCACCAAATGCAGGCGGGCAAACAAAAACAGACTGAGTCTCAAGGGATACCTGTAAGGGCCCTTTCACATCAGCGTTTTTTTAAATTTGCGGCAGATGCGGTGAAAAAACCGCATCTGCCGCAACTGCCGCATAACGGTTCCACTTGCGGCACGGTTGCGGTTTTTTCCATAGGAAGTATAGGGGGACTTGCGGCAGATGCGGCAAGTGCGGTATTGCACTTGCGGCAGGTGCGGCAGAGAAAAAAACCGCGGCTTACTGCGGTTTTTTTCTCTGCAGCACCTGCCGCAAGTGCAATACCGCACTTGCCGCATCTGCCGCAAGTCCCCCTATACTTCCTATGGAAAAAACCGCAACCGTGCCGCAAGTGGAACCGTTATGCGGCAGTTGCGGCAGATGCGGTTTTTTCACCGCATCTGCCGCAAATTTAAAAAAACGCTGATGTGAAAGGGCCCTAAGAAAAAAATGAATGCCTGTATCAGAGGCAATCTTAGACTCTTGGAACCTGCATCTCTACATAAAGTCTCTTCTGTTCCTTTTTTAAATTCTTCACTAAACTTGAAACATTGAATCATGAAATTACTAGAACCACCGCAATATAAACAGAACTGAGCAAATGCCCCAAGATCAGCCCCCCCTTTGTTGCCTCTGAAAGCACCAATTTACATTGGTTCACTAGTGTAAACTACTGTGAACTGATAGAAAGGAGGATGCCACTAAAACACCTATAAATGTGTCTATTCTCAGTTGAATATGCAAAGAAACAGCCAGTGCCGTAGCTTTCTTTACAAACAGGAACTATAAGCCATTATATACCTAATTTGACCTAAAAGTCCCTGACAGAATTCACTCCAAAGAGCAGAGTTATTCCAGGAAGTCTCTACTACCCATTACCTAAACTGTAAAGGGGCTTTCACATAACGTTTTTTTTCCAGTCCGTGGGATCCTACTTTATGTAAGACCCCACGGACAGGAAAGGACACCACAGGGGGTGACCTATTCTGTGTCCGGGTCCGTGATTATCACGGATCCGGACACAGCGGGGCACTTTAACTTCCGCAATGTATAATATACATTGCGGAAGTGAAATTTAGTAAAAAGAAAGAGTTAAAAATAAAAAATCTGCATGCTCACCTATCCAGGATCAACCGCTGCCTCCCAGCAAGGTCCAGGTGCTTATAGGACCTGCGGTGAGGTCACAACCCGATCAGCTGATCAGGTCACATGACTGCAGTTACTACGGTAACTGCAGTCATGTGACCCGATGATGCTGCCGGGTTGTGACATCACGGCAGGTCCTATAAGCACCCGGACCTTGCTGGGAGGCAGCGGTGGATCCCGGATAGGTGAGCATGCAGATTTTTTTTTTTAATTCTTTCTTTTACTTGATTTCACTTCTGCAATGTATGTATATATATTGCAGAAGTGAAATTAGAGGGTTAGGAGCAATTTTAGTGTACTGAGCATGCTCAGTACACTAAAGTCGGGTCCGAGGAACGATCAGCTGTTTCCATGGCCCCATGCTCACAGGCCCCCATGTTAAACCCCGAGGATCGGATTTGGCCTAATTGGCATCCAATTTTGTGGGACCTGATTTTTTGCTGTGCCCAAAATTGGAGCAGTCTCCGATTTTGGGCACAACAAAAAATCAGACACAAATCGGATCCCACAAAATCGGATGGCAATTAGGCCAAATCCGAACCGATCCGACCCCCATAGGATAACATGGAGGCCAAATCGGATCCGTGGCTGTCCGTTTTATATTGGACAACCACGGATCCTACAAAAACGTGATGTGAAGGCACCCTAAGCAGTTGCCCTCAACGAGCTTGCGCATACTGAATTCAGCAACAACTTTCAAGTGTAGTCATAGATGAAGGCAAGAGCCAAGAAAAGCACCTTCTCTGAGGAAAATGCCTGGGAATCCTGATGCAAAGAAAATGTGGAGCAAAGACAAAACAATACCCACTCGCTGAATTTCACACTCAGAAGAAACAAGATGGATGTGAAAGCACAGGTGGATCTCAATGAATTAGAATATCATCAAAAAGTAAATTTTGTTCACTAGTTCAATACAAAAAGTGAAACATATATTTCAGAGGTCCCCAATTCCAGGCCTCAAGGGCCGCCAACAGTGCAGGATTTCAGGATTTCCTTAGTATTGCACAGGTGCTAATGTGATCATCTGCACAGGTGATGATTCCAAGCCCTGTGCAATACTAAGGAAATCCTGAATACATGCACTGTTGGCGGCCCTCAAGGCCTGGATTTGGGGACCTCTGATATATTATATAGTCATTACAGAGTTATCTATTTCAAGTGTTTATTTCTGTCAATGTTGATGATTATGTATTCCAGCCAATAAAAGCCTAAAGGCCATTACCTCAGTAAATTAATGTAGGGAGGATGAAGTGTTAAAAACCGCTCTGCCGTACTCTACGAGACATCAAAGGATGAATATAATATTGATGTATTGGTCATCATGTTTCAGGGCTCCCTGAAATGACCTGAAACATGGCAATATGATTTTGATTTGTCCTGATAAAGAGGCCAGGGAGCCCTAAAGCTCTTCGACTAATAAATCAATACTATATTCACCCTTTGATGTCTCCCTACTCAATATGCACCACACTGGGGACTGCAGCAGCCGTGATATGCTTTTATAGTGGGTGTGACTCTCACAACTACACAAGGTGAAGCCTCTGATACCGATTTAGGTAATATTTTATCTCTCAGACCCTTCATTCTCGCTACTTCAATTTTCTGAGATAATGACCTTAGGGTATGTGCCAACAGGACGTTTTTCCTGTGTTTTTTTGCTGCGTTTTCCCCATGCATTTTTACCTTGGTCTTAAGCAAATGCATGCTAATTTTTTCCTGCATTTGGGCTTCCCAGTAAAATCAATGTGTTTCACAGAAACGCTGTGCCGACGCATTGGTTTTGCAAGTGTCAAATACCTCCGGTTTGGCTGCGAATGGGAAAGATTGAGCATGTCCTATCTTTTCTGCGTTTTTACTGCAGACAATGGCAAAAACGCTGAAAAAACACAGCAAACCGTCTGCAGCAAAAATGCAGCAAAAACATTCAAAAACCACACAAAAAAATAGATAAAACCGCAGGACCTGAATGCAGCAAATCTCCTGTCAAGGACTCTCGAGATCCTTGACACCACTACAGGTTTTGTTGCATTCTGTACTGCAGCAAAACTGACCTGTGGGCACATAGCCTTTGGGTTTTCATTGGCTGCAAGCCATAATCATCAACATTTACAGAAATAAACACTTGTAATAGATCAATCTGTTTGTAATGACTCTATATAATATATATGTGTTTCACTTTATGTATTGAGTTACTGAAATAAATTAACTTTTTGATGATATTCTAATTCATTGAGATGCACCTGTACAATTTGCATGAGGCAGAAAAAAAATTGAAAACACTTTCAGGGAAAAGGTCTTTAGTTACATGGCTAAAGCATTAACAGGATCCATAAAAATGCCTCAGAACACTTTAATGGGCTGGCTATAACACTATACAGGTACCTAACTTAAAAATACATAAAGAGAGACATACTTTCTACAACACAACAGTGCTTACACATCCTACTGGATCCTGTAAAGACTAGAAAACCCCTTGCCGCACAACTTAGGCACCAACTCAGACCTGGCTACCATAAAGGCAATCAAGTGGTTCCTCATACCTTATAATCAAGTAGAGGGTAGGATGTTATGCACAGTTAAAAAGAGAGGTAGAGTGTGCAGAGGTAGATGGAAACCATAAGAGAGGAAACATAAAGCATGTGCACAAAGGGGAAAAGGAGAATAATAAATTAAACTAGGGGAAACCTGCTAAAAAATTAACTGAGCATAGAAGAAAGGCATTAGGAAGGAAAGTGAGCAAACACAGAGCAGTAGCACAATTTATATTTGCCTAGCAAGCAAAATCCCTTAGTTTCAGGGATGGAACTCCTTAGCTGTAATCTGCCAAGGAATATAACCAGCAAAGAAAGCAAGTGCAAGGTGAGAATAAATAGCTCCACCCAAGCTGTGACAGGATGGAAGCAAAAGAGGAAAGTGAGAAATGCCTGACTTGCAGCAAAGGAAGATAAGAAAAGCAAAAATAAAGAGAGCCAACATTAGTTGGACAGACCCTGACCAGGCTCAGCACTCAGCAGTGAAGAAAACCAAGCACACAACACTAGGTCACTGGATTGAGTCTCAAAATCAAGGCATAATTAATACATTGCAGATGCAATAACACTTTGTAAGAGACTCTGACTTGCCAAAACTGCAGAAATCCCCACAAGTTATAACATTTAAACCCAATGAATCACAGCATTGGAAAACACTGGGCTGAGTGAAAGGAAAATTACAATTTTTTCCATTAAAATATTATTTCGGCCACAAGTTTTTATTTTTCAAAAGGATAATATGAGAAAAAGTGGGATACAATTTGTTATACAATTTCTCCTGAGTACACCAATATGCCATAAGTCGATTAAAACTACTTGTAAGGCAAAGGCAAAGCTCAGAAAGAGAAGAAACGCCATCTTGGGGTACAGATTTTGTAGGAATTGTTTAAGGATGCTACACTCCCTGACAGAAGTTATGTCGCTTATCCATGTTATGTAAATAAAAGCTTATAACCTGACTTTAAATTCATCCTTTGGTTGTATAAATTACTCTTTTGAAAGCTGAAACACTCCGAAAAGTGTTTTAACCTCTTAAGGACCGAGTCACTTTGCAGCTTAATGACCGGACCATTTTTTGTAATTCTGACCACTCTCCCTTTATGAGGTTATATCTCTGAACACTTCAACGGATCCTAGCGATTATGAGATTGTTTTTTCGTGACATATTGGGCTTCATGTTAGTATTAAATTTAGGTCGATAATTTTTGCGTTTATTTGTGAAAAAATAAAAAATTTGGCAAAAATTTTGAAAATTTAGCAATTTTCAAATTTTTAATTTTTATTCTGCTAAACCAGAGCGTTATGTGACACAAAATAGTTAATAAATCACATTTCCCACATGTCTACATCAGCACAATTTTGGAAGAAAAAAAAAAATTTGGTAGGACGTTATAAGGGTTCAAAGTTCATCAGCAATTTCTCATTTTTCCAGCAAAATTTACAAAACCATTTTTTTAGTGACCACATCACATTTGAAGTCCCTTTGAGGGGTGTACATGACAGAAAACGCCCAAAAGTCACACCATTCCAAAAACTGCACCCCTCAAGCTACTCAAAACTATATTCAAGAAGATTATTAACCCTTCAGGTGCTTCACAGGAACTAAAATAAAGTTGAAGGAAAAAATGGACATTTTAATTTTTGTAACAAAAATGTTCTTTTAGCCTCAATTTTTTCATTTTCACATGGGCAACAGGATAAAATGCATCCTAAAATTTTTTGGGCGATTTCTCCTGAGTACACCGATACCTCATATGTGGTCATAAACCACTGTTTGGGCGCACGGCAGGACTGAGAAGGGAAGGAGCGCAATTTGAATTTTAGAGCCAATTTTCCGTTCAAAAAGTGAAATGGCGCTCCTTCACTTCTGAGCCCTGCCGTGCGCCCAAACATTGGTTTATGACCACATATAAGGTATCGGTGTACTCAGGAGAAATTGCCCAACAAATTTTGGGATGTATTTTATCCCTTTGCCCATGTGAAACTAAAAAAATGTAGGCAAAAAGACATTTTTTGTGAAAAAAAAGTGTTTTTTTAATTTTTATGGATGAATTTGTGAAGCATCTGGGGGTTCAAAGTTATCACTATGCATCTAGATACCTTCCTTAGGGGGTCTAGTTTCCAAAATGGGGTCATTTGTGGGGGAGCTCCAATGTGGAGACACACGGGGACCCTCCATACGCGACATGGTGTCCGCTAACAATTTGAATGGAAAATGAGCTCAAATTGTTAGCGGACACCATGTCGCGTTTGGAGGGTCCCTGTGTATCTCCACATTGGAGCTCCCCCACAAGTGACCCTATTTTGGAAACTAGACCCCGAAGGAACGTATCTAGATGCATAGTGAGCACTTTGAACCCCCATATGCTTCAGAAATTCATCCGTAAAAATGAAAAAGCACTTTTTTTTCCACTAAAAAATTATTTTTTTCATTATTACGGATCAATTTGTGAAGCATCTGGGGGTTCAAAGTGCTCACTATGTACCTAGATATGTTCCTTTGGGGGTCTAGTTTCCAAAATGGGGTCACTTGTGGGGGAACTCCAATGTGGAGACACACAGGGACCCTCCAAACGCGACATGGTGTCCGCTAACAATTTGAGCTCATTTTCCATTCAAATTGTTAGCGGACACCATGTCGCGTTTGGAGGGTCCCTGTGTGTCTCCACATTGCAGCTCCCCCACAAGTGACCCCATTTTGGAAACTAGACCCCCCAAGGAACGTATTTAGATGCATAGTGAGCACTTTGAACCCCCATATGCTTAAGAAATTCATCCGTAAAAATGAAAAAGCACTTTTTTTTCCACTAAAAAATTATTTTTTCATTATTACAGATCAATTTGTGAAGCATCTGGGGGTTCAAAGTGCTCACTATGTACCTAGACATGTTCCTTTGGGGGTCTAGTTTCCAAAATGGGGTCACTTGTGGGGGAGCTCCAATGTGGAGACACACAGGGACCCTCCAAACGCGACATGGTGTCCGCTAACAATTTGAGCTCATTTTCCATTCAAATTGTTAGCGGACACCATGTCGCGTTTGGATTGTCCCCGTGTGTCTCCACATTGCATCTCCCCCACAAGTGACCCCATTTTGGAAACTAGACCCCCCAAGGAACATATCTAGATGCATAGTGAGCACTTTGAACCCCCAGGTGCTTTACAAATTGATCCGTAAAAATGAAAAAAGAAACTTTTTGTGGAAAAAAAAGTGCTTTTTCATTTTTATGGATGAATTTGTGAAGCATCTGGGGGTTCAAAGTGCTCACTATGCATCTAGATACGTTCCTTAGGGGGTCTAGTTTCCAAAATGGGGTCACTTGTGGGGGAGCTCCAATGTGGAGACACACCGGGACCCTCCAAACGCGACATGGTGTCCGCTAACAAATTGAGCTAATTTTCCATTCAAATTGTTAGCGGACACCATGTCGCGTTTGGAGAGCCCCTGTGTGTCTCCACATTGGAGCTCCCCCACAAGTGACCCAATTTTGGAAACTAGACCCCCTAAGGAACATATCTAGATGCATAGTGAGCACTTTGAACCCCCAGATGCTTCACAAATTCATCCATAAAAATGAAAAAGCACTTTTTTTTTCCACAAAAAGTTTCTTTTTTCATTTTTACGGATCAATTTGTGAAGCACCTGGGGGTTCAAAGTGCTCCACTATGCATCTAGATACGTTCCTTAGGGGGTCTAGTTTCCAAAATGGGGTCACTTGTGGGGGAGCTCCAATGTGGAGACACACAGGGGCTCTCCATACGCAACATGGTGTCCACTAACAATTGGAATTGTTAGCGGACACCTTGTAGGATATAAAGAGCCCCTATGTGCCTAAACATTGGAGCTCCCCCACAAGTGACCCCATTTTGGAAACTAGACCCCCCAAGGATTATATCTAGATGACTTTGAACCCCCAGGTGCTTCACAAATTGATCCGTAAAAATGAAAAAAGAAACTTTTTTGTGGAAAAAAAAGTGCTTTTTCATTTTTATGGATGAATTTGTGAAGCATCTGGGGGTTCAAAGTGCTCACTATGCATCTAGATACGTTCCTTCGGGGGTCTAGTTTCCAAAATGGGGTCACTTGTGGGGGAGCTCCAATGTTCAGGCACACAGTAGGGTCTCTCCATACCCGACATGGTTTCCGCTAACAATTGGAGCTAATTTTCTATTGAAATTGTTAGCGGACACCATGTCGCATATGGAGAACCCGTGTGCCACCAGCAGACAGGCAACTGGTAGAGTTGGGGTACAGCACCAGAAAATGCCGCCTCTAATGAATGCGCTATTTTCTTGGGTGGCTGTGGGTTGAAATTTGCAGCGCGGGGGACCCACAACATTTGGGTCTCTCCACGCTGAGGATTCCAGTCAGCCAGCTACCAAGTTGTACATGGCTGGCTACAAAAAATACAGCGAAACCCATTTTTTTTTTATTTCTAGAACTAATTCTAGAAAAAAAAAAATGGCGTAGGGCTCCGCCATATTTTTGGTCCAGCCAGGTACAACTTGGCAGCTACAGACTGCCAGCAACCCCCAGCTGCCTTGTTGTACCTGGCTGCAACCAAAAATACAGCGAAGCCCATTTTTTTTTATTTCTAGAACTAATTCTAGAAAAAAAAATGACGTAGGGCTCCGCCATATTTTGGGCCCAGCCAGGTACAACTAGGCAGCTGGGGGCTGGAATCCTCAGCATAGAGAGGCCCAAGCGTTCTGGGCCCCCATGCTGCGAATTGCAGCCCGCAGCCGCCCCAGAAAATGGCGCATTCATTGAAGCGCCATTTTCTGGCGCTGTACCCATGCTCTTCCAGTTGCCCTGGTGCCGGTGGCAAACTGGGTAATAAAGGGGTTAATGCCAGCTTTTTATTGGCAGCTGGCACTAAGCCCGAGATTCATAATATTGGGCCAATGTTAGACCCGCCATTAGGAATCTCTGGTAATTAGTCAATAAATACACACAGAGAAAAATATTTTTATTAGAAAAAAAACACAAACAAATTTCGGACTCCATCTTTATTATAAAAAGATCCGACGTAGTCCACAACAAATGTCCCACGATGCTCGATCGTTTCCGACGGGATCCCCATGCAGGGGGATGGGGGATCAGGGATCCCCATGCAGGGGGATGGGGGATCAGGGATCTCCATGCAGGGGGATCAGGGATCCCCATGCAGGGGGATGGGGGATCAGGGATCCTCATGCAGGGGGATGGGGGATCCCCATGCAGGGGGATGGGGCATCAGGGATCCCCCTGCAGGGGGATGGGGGATCAGGGATCCCCATGCAGGGGGATGGGGGATCAGGGATCCCCATGCAGGGGGATCAGGGATCCCCATGCAGGGGGATGGGGGATCAGGGATCCCCATGCAGGGGGATCACGGATCCCCCTGCAGGGGGATGGGAGATCAGGGATCCCCATGCAGGGGGATCACGGATCCCCCTACAGGGGGATGGGAGATCAGGGATCCCTATGCAGGGGGATTGGGGGATCAGGGATCCCCATGCAGGGGGATGTGGATTCAGGGATCCCCATGCAGGGGGATCAGGGATCCCCATGCAGGGGGATCGGGGATCAGGGATCCCCATGCAGGGGGATCAGGGATCCCCATGCAGGAGGATGGGGGATCAGGGATCCCCATGCAGGGGGATCAGGGATCCCCATGCAGGGGGATGTGGATTCAGGGATCCCCATGCAGGGGGATCAGGGATCCCCATGCAGGGGGATGGGGGATCAGGGATCCCCATGCAGGGGGATCAGGGATCCCCATGCAGGGGGATGGGGGATCAGGGATCCCCATGCAGGGGGATCAGGGATCCCCATGCAGGGGGATGGGGGATCAGGGATCCCCATGCAGGGGGATGGGGGATCAGGGATCCCCATGCAGGGGGATCAGGGATCCCCATGCAAGGGGATGGGAGATCAGGGATCCCCATGCAGGGGGATCAGGGATCCCCATGCAGGGGGACGGGGGATCAGGGATCCCCCTGCAGGGGGACGGGAGATCAGGGATCCCCATGCAGGGGGATCAGGGATCCCCCTGCAGGGGTATGGGAGATCAGGGATCCCCATGCAGGGGGATCAGGGATCCCCATGCAGGAGGATGGGGGATCAGGGATCCCCATGCAGGGGGATCAGGGATCCCCATGCAGGGGGATGGGGGATCAGGGATCCCCATGCAGGGGGATGGGAGATCAGGGATCCCTATGCAGGGGGATGGGGGATCAGGGATCCCCTTGCAGGGGGATCAGGGATCCCCATGCAGGGGGATGGGGGATCAGGGATCCCCATGCAGGGGGATCAGGGATCCCCATGCAGGGGGATGGGGGATCAGGGATCCCCATGCAGGGGGATGGGGGATCAGGGATCCCCATGCAGGGGGATCAGGGATCCCCATGCAGGAGGATGGGGGATCAGGGATCCCCATGCAGGGGGATGGGAGATCAGGGATCCCTATGCAGGGGGATGGGGGATCAGGGATCCCCATGCAGGGGGATCAGGGATCCCCCTGCAGGGGGATGGGGGATCAGGGATCCCCATGCAGGGGGATGGGGGATCAGGGATCCCCATGCAGGGGGATCAGGGATCCCCATGCAGGGGGATGGGGGATCAGGGATCCCCATGCAGGGGGATCAGGGATCCCCATGCAGGGGGATGGGGGATCAGGGATCCCCATGCAGGGGGATCAGGGATCCCCATGCAGGGGGACGGGAGATCAGGGATCCCCATGCAGGGGGATCAGGGATCCCCCTGCAGGGGGACGGGGGATCAGGGATCCCCATGCAGGGGGATCAGGGATCCCCCTGCAGGGGGACGGGAGATCAGGGATCCCCATGCAGGGGGATCAGGGATCCCCCTGCAGGGGGATGGGAGATCAGGGATCCCCATGCAGGGGGATCAGGGATCCCCCTGCAGGGGGACGGGAGATCAGGGATCCCCATGCAGGGGGATGAGAGATCAGGGATCCCCATGCAGGGGGATCAGGGATCCCTATGCAGGGGGATGGGGGATCAGGGATCCCCATGCAGGGGGATCAGGGATCCCTATGCAGGGGGATGGGGGATCAGGGATCCCCATGCAGGGGGATCAGGGATCCCTATGCAGGGGGATGGGGGATCAGGGATCCCCATGCAGGGGGATCAGGGATCCCCCTGCAGGGGGATGAGAGATCAGGGATCCCCATGCAGGGGGATCAGGGATCCCCATGCAGGGGGATGGGGGATCAGGGATCCCCATGCAGGGCGATGGGGGAGGTCTTACCAGACGTCGGTGAGAGCGGCAGTGAGAGGAAGCCGGAGGACGCAAGAAGGAGGACGCAAGCGGGAGGCGGCGGCGGCGGCAGGAGGAGGTGAGTACCGGTCACCGGCGGTGGCGGGGGGCCGGGGACAGCGGGGGGGAGCCCAGAAACTGCAGGGGACGGGGGATAGCGGGGGGGCCCAGAAATAGCAGGGGACGGGGGATAGCGGGGGGGCCCAGAAACAGCAGGGGACAGGGGAATGAGCGGGAAGGGGGGGCGGGCAGATGACACAGCGGGGGACAGGGGGATGAGCCGGGGGGGGATCAGACACAGCGGGGGACAGGGGTATGAGCGGGGGGGGCAGACACAGCTGGGGGACAGGGGGATGAGCGGGGGGCAGACACAGCAGGGGACAGGGGGATGGGCGGGGGGCAGGCACAGCCGGGGACAGGGGGATGAGCAGGGGGGGCAGACACAGTGGGGGTCAGGGGGATGAGGGGGGGGGTGATGAGCATCAGAGGGCACAGGCAGGGGATGTGTGCAGGAGCCGGGCACAGCTGACAGCCCGGCTCCTGCAGAGATCATGCAGGGAAGTGCTGACATTCAGCACTTTCCTGCGCGATCTTGATGTGATCGGTCGGTCAGATTGACTGACCGATCACATCGCTCTGAGTGTGGGGACTCCTAAAAAGAGTCCCCACACCTCTGCCCCTGACCCTCAGCTGTCACTGACAGCTTTTAGAATTGAACTGTCACTGTTCGTTTAGAAGCAATGACAGTTCAAAGCCATGACGAGTATACTCGTCATGATGCGGGAACTGACATCTTTTCATGACGAGTATACTCGTCATTAGTCGTTAAGGGGTTAAGTTAAGAAAATAAATTGCCATTAATGCTGAAATATTGATCATTTAATGAACACAGAAAGTAATGTCATTTTCAAATAAAAAATTGACTTAAAATACAAATATACAGTATGTTGCATAACATTGGTGAATGAAGTTGTGGTGCTATTAGAGTCATATTTAATATTTTGTGTGACTTCCATGAGCTTGAAGGACTGCATCCATGCGGATCAACAATGATTCATACAATTTATTAATGAAGTCATCAGGAATAGCAAACAATGCAGTCTTACATGCCTCCCAGAGTTCATCTAGATTCTTTGGTTTTGTCTTTCATCCTACCCCAAACATGCTCAATGATGTTCATGTCTGGTGACTGGGCTGGCCAGTCCTTGAGCACCTTGATCTTTTTTGCCTGGAGGAACTTTGCTGTAGCGATGGATGTATGAGATGGTGCACCATCCTGCCGCAAAATTTGACTCCTTTTATGATTTGGAATATAAGAGGTAGTTAATACTTCTTGATATTTTAGGCTATTGATATTGCCTTCAACCTTGCAAATCTTTCGCACACCCCCATACTGAATGTTACCCCAGACCATGATCTTTCCACCACTAAATTTAACTGTTTTTTGGGTGTATTTTGGATCCATACAGGCTCCAGTAGGTCTCCTGCAGTATTTGCAGCGGCTGTGGTGTAATTCTACTGAAGATTCATAAAAGAAATCCACCTTCTGCCACTTTTCCAGCATCCATCTTTTTAGCAGGCGGGTGGGAGTTTGCAAATACCACACGGTTTTTTATTTGCCTTTTGTTTAGTGCTGGTATCTGGGCACTGTTTCGACCATGGAGGCCATTTCAAAACAGAATCCTACAAATTGTTTTAGTTGACACAGGGACTTGAGGTGACCAGGCCTGTTGGAGCTCTGCTGCAGTGGAAGAGGGGCTTGCTTTACTTTTTCTAACCAACAAACATTCCTCCTGAGCAGTTGTCTTGCAGGGTCTGCCAGACCTGGGCTTGTCAAACACATCTCCAGTCTCTTCTTTTTTTTTTTTTTAATTCTTTGTACTTGACGCTGAAACATATTAAAGGTCCCAGCCACCTCTGCAGTGGATCTGGTCTTCAGCCTCTTGATAATCAAGGCTTTGGTCACAGGGTGGATTTTTGGTATGTTGTCAGAGCTAAAGTTGCAGTTCAAGTGAAAGCCTGGGGTGCTGGGTTTCTTTTTAGACACACCCACTAATTAACCGATCATTTACTGAGCACAGGTGAGGATGTAAACTAGGATTGGATGCATTATATGACCAGGCGACAAAACTTTTGTCATGCTAAAATCTGACCATTCTGTGTTCATTAAATGATCAATATTTCAGCATTGATGCCAATTTATTTTCTTAACCTAAACTAAATTTTGGAGGGTTTCAGCTTTCAAAAGAGTAATTTATGCAACCAATGCATGAATTTAACGTCAGGTTATAAGCTTTTATTCGCACAACATGGATAAACAACATAACTTCTGTCAGGGAATGTATGTCACATTGGCAGAGCCCCTGAGGCTCTGGGAGTGTATGTCACATTGGCAGAGCCCCTGAGGCCAAAGGAGTGTATGTCACATTGGCTGAGCCACTGAGGCCCTGGGAGTGCATGTCACCATGGCAGAGCCCCTGAGGCCCTGGGAGTGTATGTCACAGTGACTAAGCCCCTGAGGCCCTGGGAATGTATGTCACATTGGCTGAGCCTCTGAGGCCTGCAGAACCCTGCCATAATTGACTCCATATTTCAAGCTACACTCCTCAATGAATTCATCTAGGGGTTCAGTGAGCATTTTGACATTACATATCTCTCAGAATTTTACACCATTGGGTGGTGAAGATAATAAATAATTACATTTTTTTCCACTAAATTGTTGTTTTAGCCCAAAATGTTTAATTTTCAATGGTTTTATAGGAAAAAATAGACTTTGTTTAGAGTTTGTTTTGTAATTTCTCCCGAGTGTGCCAATGCCAATACTCTACATTTATCAGTAAATTTTTAAGGCACACTGGTGAGCTCAGAAGGGAAGGAGCACCATATTATAGGGCATATTTTGCTGTTTTAGTTTGTAGGTGCCATGTCACCTTGGCAGAACACCTGAGATGACCCCATTTTACAACTAACACCTCTAAGGGTACCTTTACACGTGGCAACTTTTCTAGGAATTTCACTGGCAACTTACTGGTTGCAGTGAAATCATGGACACATTGTTCTATCTTGTTGCTGTGTACAAATGGAACAATGTCTCCATGATTTCACTGCAACTAGTAAGTTGCCAGTGAAATTCCTAGAAAAGTTGCCGCATGTAAAGGTACATTTAAGGGCACAGTGATCATTTAGCTGGGTGTGACAAGGAATTTTATATCATTGGGATGAGAAGAAAAAATAATTACATTTTCACCACACAAATGTAGTTTTAGCCCCAGATTTTACACTTTCACACAGGGAATTGGTTTAAGGCTAGGGTCACAGTAGCATTTTTTACAAGCGTTTTTGGAGACCTGCGTTTTCAAAATTGCACGTAAAAACGCACCCATAGGCCCCCATGTTAAAAAACGCATGCCCTAATAGCAAAAACGCATGTGTGACAGTACTATGCGTTTTTGGTGCATTTCCAAAAACACATGCGTTTTTTAATATGGGGCCCTATGGGAAACGCATGCAAAAACGCATGTACAATTAGTACCATTTAGTACCATCCAAAAACACATGCGTTTTCCATAGGAGCCCATGTTAAAAAAACGCAAGCGTTTTAAAAAACGCATGCGTTTTTTTAACATGGGCACCTATGGAAAACGCATGCGTTTTTGAATGGCACTAAATGGTACTAATTGTACATGTGTTTTTGCATGCGTTTTCCATAAGGGCCCATGTTAAAAAACGCATGCGTTTTCTACAAAAACGCATGCGTTTTTCAAAACGCACCAAAAAATAGTACATGCACTATTTTTGGGTGCAGATTTAAAAACGCAGCCAAAAACGCAGGGAGCATCACACACGTTAAAAAACTCATGCGGACATGTAAAAATGCATGGTAAAACGCATGAGTTTTTAAAAGGCACTACAAAAACGCATGCCAACTGTGACCCCAGCCTTAAACAACATCAAAATTTGTCACTTTCTGCTGATTATGGCAATACCCCATATGTGGCTATACAGTCATGCTTAGCCACACTCGGGAGGGAAGGAGCACTGTTTGACTTTTGGAGCACAAGATATTGTAGATTATTATGCCATTGGGTGATAAAGAAAACATCATTACATTTTTAGTGGTTCTATTTCTTTTTTGTCATGTGTATTGTTTTTTTTTTTGTTTGGATGCTATCACACACTAGAGAACATCTTATTTGCCAAAAAATATTTTTGCATTGCCTTATTTTAAGAGCTAATATTTCTGCTGACAGAGTCATGCTGGGGCTTGTTGTTTGCAGGATGACTTAATGTTTCTATTGGTACCATTTTCAGGCACATAACATTTTTTAATCACTTTCTATTCTGATTTTTTCTGAGACAGAATTAGCAGTAAACAAGCAATTCAGCAATTTTTTTTAGGATATTTTTTGCTGCTCACCATGATAGGTAGAATTTTGTGATTAAATAATTTTAATTAACGGCTATATACTTGTAGTGCTTGACCTTGTGCAATGAACCATTTGCCTTCTTATGAGATGTTTTGGCTGACTCTTGCACGTATAAACTTTAAAATTCTAATGGAAATTTGTAAAACATTCTGGAAATCATATTAAAAATGTATGTAGTTCGCAAAGCACATAAAATATTGAAATGCATTAAATTAATGAGCAATTTCTGCTGTCTTCTTATATTGATTAAGGCCTCATGTACTAATAAATTGGAATAGAATTGAATGCAACTGTCTCAGCAAAACCGATCTGTCACAAATACAGTCTGACACTAGAATGGAGTTGAGCCACTATTGATTGACAGCCCACACATATTTTCTATGATGATAACAGAGCAGTTTAGAAAAATGTCTGTGTTGTATTACTTATGTTGGCATTTTTATATAAAAAATGAAAATCATTCATATATCAACATGGCTAGAATGTGACTGAATCTCAGCCCTGTGATTTGAAAGTACACCGGCCCATGCTACTACCTCACCCCATTTCTTTACTAAATTTGGGGTTTCTATAATGCATATTACCGAGCCTAGAAAAACCTCAATATTTACTACAAGACCTACTATATATTAACAATAATGCAATAATACTACAATGTACATGCAATAATTAGTGATGAGCGAGTATGCTTGTGACTAATCGGTACTCGCACGAGTATCACTGTACTCGGGCTACTTGGCGAGTACCGAGTAATCTCGCGGTACTCGTGTTGTGCTCGTGGTCCTCATCCTTGCATGTTGGCGCGCTTTAGAGAGCCAGCCCACATGCAGGGATTGGCTGGCAGTCACTGCAATGCCACAGCCCTGTTAGTTGTGGCATTGCAGTGATTGGCCGGCCCGCACAACGTGACCGAGCCTTTATAAGACCCGGCCACAATGTGCTCTGCACACAGCCATCCAGACAGTGAGTGTAGGGAGAGTGCCTGCTGCTGCTGCTTAGGGACAGATTTGCGGCCCTCATAGGTAGATCCGGAGCAGGGCTGCAAACTGCTGTACTTGAACAGCTGTATACAGGCAGGGTCACAAAAATCCAGCTTTCCTGTGACCAGAATAGTCAGGAGACTGTTGTACTTGACTAGCTGTATACAGGCAGGGTCTAAAATCCAGCTTTCCTGTGACCAGAACAGTCACCAGACTGTTGTACTTGACTAGCTGTATACAGGCGGGTCTAAAATCCAGCGTTCCTGTGACCAGAACAGTCACCAGACTGTTGTACTTGACTAGCTGTATACAGGCAGGGTCTAAAATAAAGCTTTCCTGTGACCAGAACAGTCACCAGACTGTTGTACTTGACTAACTGTATACAGGCAGGGTCTAAAATCCAGCTTTCCTGTGACCAGAACAGTCACCAGACAGTTGTAGTTGACTTGTTCTATACAGGCAGGCTCTAATAGCCAGCTTTCCTCTGACCAGAACAGTCACCAGACTGTTGTAGCTGTATACAGGAAAAATGCGCAAGGGTGTTGGCAAGGGACAAGGAAGTGGACGTGATGGTGGTGCAGGCAGAGGCTGAGGTCGTGTGCAAGCACTAATTTCACAACAACAAAGTGCCACATCTACTCGCTCGCATGTCCTGTCCCAAATTCTTGGGGCCCGCAGCAGTACACCGCTCTTGAACCAAGACCAGTGTCAACAGGTTGTTACTTGGATAGCGGATAATGCTTCAAGTCAGATGGGCACCTCCACAAACACCTTGTCTTCCACACGGTCAAGTGTCAGTAGCCGTGATACTGCACCGTACATTTCCCAACCTGATCCTCTTTCCTACCACCAGGCCAAGTACACGTCCACGGACATTACTGATCCCACACTAGGACACTCGGAAGAGCTGTTCACGTATCCATTCGCAGAATCTGGCCTCTCGCCAGCTCCTGTTGAAGTGGGGGATGAGATGGAATGTACAGATGCCCAAATTTTTGAGCAGCCACGTTCTCACGAAGGGAACGTTGGTAACGTGTCTCAACAAGGGGTGGACGATGATGAGACACGAGGTTTACGAAACCTATCTGCTGCTTTTTTATACCTGTCCTGAGCGGAGTCCAGATTCTCTTTAAGCAGATCGAGGTTCCGTTGTAGAGAGGTGATTCTGTCGGCTACAGCTGGGAGAGGTGAATCTATGGGAAGTCGAGGAAGGATGTTAGGATGATAACCCAAATTGGCATAAAAGGGTGACTGCTTGGTGGAAGCGCTCTGTGAGTTGTTATAAGAGAATTCAGCCAGTGGAAGCAAATCCACCCAGTCATCTTGTAGGTGGCAGATAAAACAGCGGAGATACTGTTCTAGGGTCTGATTAGTCCGCTCGGTTTGTCCATTTGTCTGCGGATGAAAGGCAGAAGACAGGTTAACTTTGATGTCCAACGCAGCACAGAAGTGCTGCCAAAACTTTGAAGTGAATTGCACCCCTCGATCAGATACAACCTCATCCGGTACGCCATGCAGGCGAAACACATTTTGAATGATTAAGTCCGATGTGTGTTTCGCAGTGGGTAGACCAACACACGGAATAAAATGGGCTGCCTTTGTTAACCGATCCACCACCACCAGAACTGTGTTCTTCCCTTGAGAGGTTGGCAACTCCACAATAAAGTCCATAGATATGGATCCCCATGGACGGGATGGAACGGGTAGGGGTTGTAATAGACCCGTAGGCGAAGATCGTGGAGTCTTGCATCTGGCACAGACTTCGCAAGAAGTGACGTAACCTAGAACGTCTCTTCTGTATGTGGGCCACCAAAAGAAGCGAGATAGGAATTCTTGAGTCTTCAGAACTCCTCTATGCCCCGCTATCTTAGAATCGTGGACGAGTTGCAGTACTTTCACCCTGACTGCTTCAGGAATATACAGGCGTTGCCCCTGAATCCACACACCGTTCTTATATACAAGACTTACTTCACATGACGGTTGTGCCAGCCAGGGATCCGTATGGTATGCTTCCTTGATGTCGTTAAGCAAGTCTTGATTATGAAGCACTCCCAGGAACCTGGAATCAGAGATAACAGTCTTACGAGACGTGAGTGGAATTGTCTCAGTTGAGTAGAGTCTAGACAACGCATCGGCCTTTCCATTACGCGATCCTGGCCTATAGGAGATAACAAAACTGAATTGGTTTAAGAAAAGACTCCAACGAGCCTGACGAGGAGTCAAGCACTTAGCCGATCTGATAAACTCAAGATTGCGGTGGTCAGTCAACACGATTATCTGCTGTGCAGCTCCCTGAAGGTGGTGTCTCCATTCCTTGAAGGCTGCGATGATGGCCAACAATTCTCTATTACCCACATCATAGTTCCGTTCTGCAGGAGATAACCGCCGGGAAAAGAAAGCACAGGGATGTAAGACTTCTTTCTCACCTGTCCTCTGGGAGAGGATAGCTCCGATGGCACTGTCTGAGGCATCCACCTCTATTATGAAGGCCAGTTCAGGGTTAGGATGCACCAGAATAGGTGCCGTGGTGAATTTTTCTTTCAAACGGGAAAATGCTTCCTGAGCCTGGGGGGTCCAGGTAAAAGCAGAGTTCTTGCGGGTAAGCCGTGTAATGGGAGACACAACCTCAGAAAAGTTCCTGATAAAACGCCTGTAGAAATTAGCAAACCCTATAAAGCGCTGGACCTCCTTCACATTCTTGGGGACCGTCCAGTCTTTAATGGCTTGGATTTTACTCTCATCCATACTAATTCCTCGTGATGACATTACATACCCCAGAAATTGGATCTCCGTTCGATGGAATTCGCACTTCTCCAGTTTGATATACAGATGGTTTTGTCGAAGGCGTTCTAAAACCATCTTCACATGTCTGTGATGCTCCTCTGTGGAATTAGAAAAAATCAAAATATCATCCAAATAAATGACAATGAATGTATCCAGGAGGTCCCTAAAAATGTCATTCACCAAATGTTGGAAAGTTGCTGGAGCATTACATAAACCGAACGGCATTACTAGGTATTCAAAGTGTCCGTAGCGTGACCTGAAAGCTGTCTTCCATTCATCCCCAGGTCTAATGCGGACCAAGTTATAGGCCCCATGGAGATCCAACTTAGTAAAGAGTTTTGCATGCCGTACTCTCTCCAATAATTCGGGGATCAACGGTAGTGGGTAACGGTTTCTGATCGTGATTTTATTGAGCTCCCGATAGTCTATACAGGGCCTAAGAGATCCATCTTTCTTCTTCACAAAGAAGATTGGTGCACCAGCAGGAGATGAAGAGGGGCGTATGAAGCTCTTGGCTAGATGTTCGTCTATATAGTCTTTGAGAGCCTTTAGCTCAGGCCCTGCCAAAGAGTAAATCTTGCCAAAAGGTATTCCTGCACCTGGTAACAGGTCTATTGGACAGTCATATGGACGGTGAGGGGGTAGCAGGTCTGCGTTCCTTTTGTCACACACGTCAGCATACTCAAGGTATATTGCTGGTAGCTCAGAGACTGATGTTGGTCCTTTAGGAATGGAGCAGACTGAAGCTTCTGGACTTATCTGTTTCTCCGGAAAGTGCAGTTCTTTAGTTTCCCAGTTAATCGTAGGATTCTGAGCCTGCAGCCACGGCAGTCCTAGAATAATAGGGAAATGAGGAGAAGAGATGAGCATAAATGACAGACTCTCTTGATGGTCATTACCCATGAGGACCTTCAAGGGCTCCGTCTCCTGATCCACTGGTCCAGAGGTTAACAGTGAGCCATCTACGGTCTCCATCTGTACAGGAGTAGCCTTCTTTACTGAACGTACTCTAAGTTTCTCAGCGAAGGAGATGTCCATAAAATTGCCGCTTGCCCTGAATCAATCATAGCGGAGGTAGATACCCAGACAGAGTGAACCCTGAGCTTGAGGGGAATAAAGCAATGAGAATTGTTGTTCTTACAACTCAGCTGGGAAACCGCTGAAAAAAACCTGAAAAACTGCTGCAGTAACACATGCATACGGCTCAGAGATAACAGAGTTCAAGTCTGAGTAATCAATGTCTGTATCCTCTACTCTCTCTGGGGTCTGTGGTTCGGACCTGACAGAACCCCTCTCACAGCACTCGCAGTGTATGATGGCTGCAGTTGTTTTACGAGAACGACTGGGGCAGTTTATAATGAAATGTCCTGACTTACCGCAATAGAAACACAGATTTTCCTTTACTCGATGTTCCTTACGTGCATCACTGACCCGTCTCTGTAAAGAGTCCACCTGCATAGGCTCAGGTTCGGGTTCTCGTATAATCCTGCTCAAGGACTCCTTAGCTGGAGAGGGAGGAAATAAATGATTAGTGCGCTTTATCTCCAACCATCTCTCCTGTCTGCGTTCAGTAAGCCGAGCATCGATCCGAATACAATAGTTGATAAAATCTCCTAATGCTGTAGGTGGGTCGGCACGAGCGAGTTCGTCCTTAATCACAGAGGATAATCCTTTCCGGAAAACCGACTTTTTAGCAGAGCTATCCCAAGTGGTGTCGAGAGCCCATCTCCAGAAATCCAAAGCATACTCCGCTACCGAGCGCTTACCTTGGCTTAAAGTTAACATGGCTGATTCCGCGGTAGCACCGCGGTTTGGATCATCGAATACCTGCCCCATAGCTGAAATGAAAGCATCAAGATTATTTAGACAGTCATCGTCAGTCTCAATTAGGGGGTTTGCCCATGTGAGAGCTTTGTTGGAGAGCAACATAATTATTGTCAATACTTTAGATCGCTCAGTTAGGAACTATGGCGCATGAGCCGCAAAAAACAGTTTGCATTGATTAATGAATCCCCTGAATTTTTCCCGTTCGCTGCCAAAACGGAATGGTGGTAGCTTGGGGATTCCAATAACCGGGGTTAAAGTTGGGATGTGGACTCGTCCCTCCAGAACCTCAATCCGGGTTCGTAAGTCCTGCGTGGTTTGTCCGAACACCTGCAGATTATGATCACCGCGATCTCGCAGGCTTGCAAAGCTGGCCTTCAATGCCTGTAGGTCAGCAAGGATTGAATCCGTCACGTCGCACAGATGTTTAACGGGGTCCTCCATATTCCCAGAAGCTGTACGGCAGAGAGGCTGGAAAGGAAGAAAAGGAGCACAATAGTGTTTACCTGTGGTAACACTCCTGACTTAAAAGAAGGGAATGTGCTCACCTGGAAAGGTTGTGAGAAGCCACAACCACTATCATCACATATATCGATATCTCAGATCCACGGTCTGCAGCGGCTCTCCAATGGCAAAAGATCCAGAAATCTCTATACAGGTGGCAGCAGATGCAGCACTGTCCTAGACCCAGCAGACTCTATTATGGCTCCAGAATCTGTCATATATGATACAGTCTATATAGAGTCTAATGCATGGGTATAATGAGACACATGAGACATACGCTTCTTAAGCAGCTCTTGTATTGCTTCATACAAGTTAGTGCATCAGCAGGATAAAGAAAATGTAAGTTGCAGAGTGCAAGGCAAAACAACCAAGGACATCAGAGCATTAAAGCATAGTACAAGTCTCAAGGAAAGCATTCAGAGTTCATTACTTCCCTGTCAGATGTTGCTGGCAAACAGGATTCTGTGTTCATAAATGATTCCAGGCAGAGTGAATCCAGGCTTCAGAGAGCAAGTCACAGACAGATTGCAGACCTGATTCTGGAGCACAGGTTAATCATCTGAAACTGATTAAAAGGGCAATTGGCAAGAAACAGGGCAGGGACATCAAAGCTGAGGACTCCATATTGTTTGAGGGCAAAAGTCAATGCACAGGACAGGAAACAAGATGGCCGACGACAAGCTGAGAACTCCATATTGGTTGAGGGCAAAAGTCAATGCACATGACAGGAAACAAGATGGCCGACAAAATACACTAAATGCAAACATAACAACAGATATAGCAAAAAAGACTGAAAACCTTACAGAGGGACGGAACACGTCCTTCCCACACCAAGGATTGCAGGCCCTACCTCAGTGAGGGTTTCACCCACACTCTACAGCTCCAGAATGTCATGCTCCTCAGCCTCCTCCTCCTGCGCATCCTCATCCACTTTACCCTCCACACCAGTCCCAAGCTGGAAGCACTGCAGCACTGCCTCTGCGAAGCGGCAACAGGCTGTGCTGAAGCTAATATGCATAGTTGACAAACCCCAAAATGCAGAAGAGGTGTGGACAGCTCTGAAACAGCAGGCAGATCACTGGCTCACACCTCTGAACCTAAAGCCAGGAAAGGTCGTGTGTGACAATGGCCGGAACCTGGTGGCAGCTTTGAGGTGAGGCCAGCTGACGCATGTTCCATGCGTGGCCCATGTGCTCAACCTGGTGGTTCAGCGGTTTATAAAGTCATACCCAGAGCTATCTGATCTGCTGGTAAAAGTTCGCCGCCTGTCTGCACATTTTCGCAAGTCACCTGCTGCTTCAGCCGGCCTTGCCGGCTTTCAGCGCCGTTTGCGTCTTCCGGCCCACAGACTGGTGTGTGATGTCCCCACGCATTGGAATTCAACTCTGCACATGTTGGTCAGGATATGTGAGCAGAAGAGGGCAGTTGTTGACTACCTGCATCAGCTAAGCCGTCGGGAAATGGGTCAAACTCCACACATAACACCTGAGGAGTGGAGATGGATGTCCGACCTATGTACTGTCCTCCAAAACTTTGAGGACTCCACCAAGATGGTGTGCGGCGATGACGCCATTATTAGCGTCACCATACCGCTACTCTGCCTTCTAAAACGGTCTCTGCTGAAAAACAAAGAGGATGCTTTGCAGGCGGAGCGCGATGACTTGGAGCGAGAAACAGTAGTGGGGTGTGGGTGATAACACACAGCCCAGCCTCATCTCATCACAATGTGCAGTGGAGGACTATGACGAGGAGGAGGAAGAGGAGGATGAAGACATGGAGCAACTCTCTGGCCAAATTGAGGATATGACATGCACACCAGTCATACCCGCGCTTCAGCGTGGCTGGCCAGAGGACAGGGGAGATGAGGAAGAGGAGGAGGAGGACAGCATGTTCAGTCATCGTGTTGGTCAGGATACTGAAGTGATGGCTGTTTAGAGTCTGGCGCACATGGCTGACTTTATGGTAAGCTGCCTGGCTCGTGACCCTCGCGTTCAGAACATCTTGGCCGACAATCAGTACTGGTTGGCAACACTCTTAGACCCACGCTACAAGGAGAACTTTATGTCTCTCATTCCTGAGGTGGAGAGGTCAGCCAAAATGCAGCAGTTCCAGAAGGCAATATTCACGGAAGTAGGCAAAGCATTCCCCTCACAAAACGCTAGCGGCATAGGTCAGGAATCGGTGGACAACCAAGGCGTACGGCCGAGAGGGGCACAAGTCCAATCTGCCAGAGGTAGGGGAACAGTCTTTACGATGTGGGACAGTTTTCTCAGCCCCTCATGTACCACAGCCCCTGAGGTGCGGGGTAGTGCCACAAGAAATGCTACGTTTGGCCAGATGCTAAAGGAGTACCTTGCAGATCGAACAACTGTACTGCGACATTCCTCTGTGCCTTACAATTATTGGGTCTCCAAGCTGGACACATGGCATGAATTGGCTCTCTACGCCTTGGAAGTCCTGGCCTGCCATGCCGCTAGCGTTTTGTCAGAACGTGTTTTTAGTGCCGCAGGTGGAATCATTACTGATAAACGCACCCGCCTGTCAACTGAAAATGCTGACAGGCTGACTCTGATCAAGATGAACAAGGGTTGGATTGGGCCAGACTTCACCACACCACCAAGAAATGACAACTGAATTTAAATTTTGTTATGGGAATTTGCCATGTACCTCCACTCACCCATGGGTACACACTTCTGGACTTTGGCTAATCGCTGGACTGCTCCTCCTTCTCCTCATGTGCCACCATAATAACAACAATAGTTAGGCTGTTGTTTCAGGTATACCCCCAGTGGTAAATTTTTTGGCCCATTCTTTTAGAATGGGCATTACAGCGACAGGAGACCCGCTCCTTTTCAATGGGAAAAATGTTTTGAGGCCCTCATGCACATCTCTATCCAGGTACAATGTGGAGCCTTCTAATTTTTTGCTGCCCTGCCAAAGGGCTATACTACAATACACCCACTCCAGGTTTACAGGCCCTCATGCATGTCTGTATGCATGGTTCATTGTTGAACCTCCCAATTTTTGGCTGCCCTGCCAAAGGGCTATACTACAATACACCCACTTCAGGTTTACAGGCCCTCATGCATGTCTGTATGCATGGGTCATTGTTGAACCTCCCAAATTTTTGGCTGCCCTGCCAAAGGGCTATACTACAATACACCCACTTCAGGTTTACAGGCCCTCATGCATGTCTCTATCCAGGGGCATTGGTGAACCTCCCAATTTTGGACTGCCCTGGCAAAGGAAAATACTACAATAGACCCACTTCCTCAAAATGGGCACATTATGTCAAGACAGGGCTTCATGTATGTCTCTTCTCAGGGTCATCAGAGTGCCGCACAATGTTTTCATGTAAAATCTTTCATGTAATCACAAAAAGTAACATACACCAGCTGTATCTCACTATTGGGTATGTGCCCTTAACATTTCCACCCTGAATATTCATTTTGGTGTCATTTTGGAAGGTTTTCTGGTGACTCCGTAAAATTGGCATGAAACTCGGACAACATTGTTCACAGCTGTGAATTCTGAGTGAGAAATGCTTCCAGGGGTCTTCCCCATGGTGTTGCCATGTAATTTGAGCACTCTTCTGAGACTTTTGTGACATTTTTAGGGTTTCTACATGCTGCCGGCAGTCATTTCATAAAAATACTCGGGTCTCCCATAGGATAACATTGGGCTCGGTGCTCGGGCCGAGTACACGAGTATCTTGGGATGCTCGGCCCGAGCTTCGAGCACCCGAGCATTTTAGTACTCGCTCATCACTAGCAATAATACTACAATGTACAATTAAATACTATGACATGCCTACATAATACCACCACACAGTGATGGATTATTGCTATTATACTGATCATTTAACGGTTTATACACCACCAAGTATATATTCTGCAAGTAATAGTAGAGCCTATCAAATCTGAGTGAGGTATACAATACACACCATTGCCAGTTCCAAAAGTTGTCACATGGCCACAAGTATTTATTTGCATACTTATGGTCACATACCAAGTAAAGTTTTTAGCCTGCTCACTTAATGTTGTATTCTAGTCGGCACATGACCACAAACCCATTGGGGCACCTACTTTTTAAAAGTAATATTTGGAGTAAAAAAATATATAATTATGCTATAATAAAAAAACATAGTGCCATTAGGATAAATGCTTTTAATTCACCTGAGAAGTCACTATATTTATTTAAATGAAATTTTATGGCTTCTACAGCCAAATTAGGAGGTATAACAATATATAAACTAGCACCATCACAGGTAAAAAAAATGTATATCCCTTTTTACACTCAAATTTCTGAAAGATCCTAAGAAGATCATACTTTCCCTCAAAAATCCTGAAATCCTAATGGTTAGTGGTTGCAAATAGTCATCAACCAACCACTAAGATTCTCAGAAAGAGATTCAATCCCAGAAATAATGGGTCGTAAAGAAGGGGAAGATTCCTTTGTAACACCTGGGAAGCCTGTGGAATATAGCAGTGACAGGAATTTCAGGAATTAGATATTTTCTCATTCTGTCACTGATTACTGCCACGACTATACCCTCATCAACCACCTTGGACAATGAGTCTATGAAAAGTATAGTGGGGTCTTACAACATGGGGTAACAAGGCCCAAACCTTCTACCTATAAAATAATTTCACACATACAACAAAGTGTGGTAAAGTAATGGCAGAGGTTTTATTAAGAGATTACCAAAAACTACATTTTTTATTTTTTAAAACTCAAATAAATCCTTTAAAATTTTTTTTTAATCTTTAATAACAACTAAAGGACCAATCGACCTGAATTCACTGGGGCGATTTTACCCACGCAAAAAACATTTGATCGATCACTAACCACTTATCTCTCTCTAATAAAACATCTCGACAAAATGGTGCTATGAAGATTATCAACTTCTTCCATAGGGAGGGTGGGCGGGTGTTTTCTTCCTCACAGCTGAACTGACGCTGAAGACACAAACAGCTGCTTTTAAACCTCAGTTTTACCGCCTTTTTTGCGTTAACCAATGAGATTAAAGATCCCTCAGCTGAAGAGCTGGCACATACCAATATCATTTTCCGAAATGAAAAACTCACACAAAAAATACATAAACACAAAGAAATCATTACTACTACATTCCCAGTTAACTTAAATATAACATTCAGCTAATTTATCCACAACTAAATTGTACATTAAAAACTAAAAATACCGGATAAGCCTGTGACCCCATGTCCACCCCACATTTATACAAAATGGTGTCTCCCAATCTATTTATATAAAGCTGAGTGTATGTACAGTATGTGTGTATCTGTGTATGTATCAAGCTCTGCCCACTGCAGATAGCCACACACATGCCACATAGCCTTGCCCACCCAATATATCCACACCCACTGCACATATCAACAGCGAGAAGTTATTTGTTGTTCCTTGTCTGCCTTCCCCTTCCCTCTTGTCTCCATTATTGCAGTGGTGGGACTAGCACTCCTTCTGGCGATTCCCTATTGAGGGCTAACATCAGAGCCAGTGAGGGCTTATGGTATCCTGCTTGGCGACGAGTTGAAAAAACTTGTATAAGGACGGTAGGGAGATAAGGGCACAGCAGAAGGTGAGACCAGGAGGTCACCTCTTCCTCGTTTCCTATGAGCAGGGCCCTCCACTGTATTTATCCCTCCAGTGTCTCCTTGTCTGTTGTTCTGTGTAGCGCACAGGACATCGTTGGTCCATGCGCCACTGTACCTTATAAGTGACATCATCATTATTTAAGGTAGGGCGAGACTTCTATGTAATGCAGTATCTAGAACTACTACTACACCAGCTTTGTCGGACTATCTAATAACTTTTTTGTCAATTAAAAAGCAGAATTTGTCTCATTGTGTAATCCCTTTCTATAAGTTGTTGGAACAAATCCAGCGCAGATGTTCTAGACTGCAATGGATAATATGTTGGATTATTAATTTTAGTTATAATAGAGTCATCAGATGCTGTGTTATCCACATATAGATTCTGCATGATAATATGCTTTCACTTGAAAGTTTAGATAAATAAACTTATTATTGATAGAGATTCTTTACCTATTGCAAATAATACTATCATTAGCTGGTGTTTCACAGTGGAAGTGTCATTTAACAGTGATATGTCTAGCAAAATCTATTGACAACACACAATGTATTGAAGTTCTGGTCAGGGACAATTAAGTATCGATGGTGACAAAACAAAAACACTAACAAGGTTGCTATGAAGCAAAGCGTCACTTATTTTTTCATTCATGATGGGTATCTCCTTTGAGATCCTGAAGTGCCTTCAGGCTCTTCTACATCCTCTCCATGTCCTTCGGCGTTTTTTGGTACGTTATTGGACTGGCATCTGGAACTGTCCATTTCATTGCTTCTGACTCCATCACCCTTAGAAAAGAATACTCTTTTAGGCTACATTCATACATAGCGTTTTTTTTTGCGCTTTTTTGCAGTGTTTTGCACCCACGCAAAAAAGCGCTAAAAAGCCCCGTAAAAAAACGCACTGCATTCACATGCCACATTTTTTTTACTGGGCTTCTTCTCCCTCTAAAGCGCAGGGGAGAAGTGATGTAACACAGCGGAGGAAGAATCCTCCCCTGTGTGACATCTGTGACAGCCCCTTTTGGGTTTCGCAGTGTATTAATATACACTGCAAAACCCAAATTAAATTAATCCAAATGTCTTAAAGATAATAAAAATAGAATACTTACTCTCTGCCGGGTGTTCGGGAATCGGGAGCCGACACATCCGAAGGTTTCGACCTTCCAGGACCTGTCTAGATCGCTGATTGGTCGCTCGCAGTCATGTGATATGCACATCATAGTGTGGTGCCCACATGGTCAGGCATCGCAATGGGGTATGGCACCCGTAAAAGAGGTGTCATCTTCCCCAGCTGCAAGTGGATCCTAGGCTGGTGGGTGGGACCCATTCCTGCACTCCCACACAGAGTAGTGGTGGGAGGTTACCCCAAGAGAGGGAGGTATATTCACCTCTAGGGGGAATTAGAGACAGTTAGTCAGATAAAGGGCGTCTGAGAGTATGGAGTCTGAGTCGGAGGAATGGAGTGTGAAGCGAGGCGGAAGGTTAACCCGGACAGCTCTACGCTGATCCGGAGGGAAGATGATAGAGGATACTGAGGGGATCCTGAGAGAGGATGCCTGACAAGGGAGTCTGGACTCTAGAGAGAAAGGGGGAACCCCAGCGTGGAGCGACCATACTCCAGGGAATTCTCCAGTCCACCACTGGAACGCCGGACCCGAGGAAATGGCCAGAGTCCATCTCTGAAAGTCGTCAAGGGCCAGGGGCTGGGGCTCAACATATCTTTCTGGCGCCACGAACAGGATCTCGTGCCCGGTATTACCAGGTACTGTGTGCCTTGGACTTTTGGACTGCATTGAAACAAACTTTTCCCACCTTTGCTTGGAACCAAAAATGGGTTCCCTCCATCACTGCAGGGGGATCCAAGATGGCGCCGTAGCCATGTACAAAGCACCATGTGTAGGCCCGGGGTGTGCCTCAGCCCCTAGAAGAAGGAGGTCCCAGACGGAGGTGCCAAAAAGTGTGGCCACCCTGATTTCCATCAATCAATCAGATGGGCAGCCCTGACAAAGTTCTCTGGGAGTGGCTGCCGATAAAGAGTCAAACTGGAAGAGAAGGACAGAATGAACTAGGATCCTTTATACCCGGCAGCATGGCGGCACCCCGTTGGAGAGATATCATGCGTGAGGTCGAAGAACAGGCCAGAGCCACACAAGGAGACCTAGCGACAGCATCCCTCTTAACACTAGAGGAGGATGCCGACTACTGGAGAGACGCATTTGGACAGCTCCGCCAGGACATGGAAGAAGCCTTGGCATGGGTGTGCCGACAGTGGAGCGCGAATAGGGCCTGTGAACTGATGACCATGAAAGAAGGCCGAGAAGCCCGAGAGGCAGCGGTAGCAGTGCAGGCAGTCATGGAGTACCGTGCCTCCTTACCACCCGTACCGCCACCAGTCCAAACCCGGGACGCAGGGATCCAGACCAAAGCCCCTGTAACACCACCATCCTGTACCCGCAGCTATCTCCAGCTAGAGCCAGCATGGAAGTCCCCTACAGAACCAGACGTGATCATGGAGGCTGAGCAGGTGGAGAATGAAACAGACTTCGAGGAGCCAGAGGACATAGAAGGAGCCTCAGTAGGGAGCACCCCAGAAGCTGCATGGTGGTCTGCATGGCAGCAGCAGCGGGAAGGTACCCCCACCATTGTGAGCACAGCAGAGACCAGAGCATCGCCCAGAGTCCCAACCGGCAACTCACCACCACCAGAGTACCAGTCAGCCTTGAACCAGTGAGATCAACTGGCAAGACAAAGACGCAAAGAGGAATGGTTCCAGAAAGAACAGGCTACCCGGCGACTTCTAGATGAAGCACGAGCACAGCCCCCGCTTTCATTGGAGTTGCGCCGCCAAGGAACTGTAGTTTCTGTTTACCACGACGAAGGATGGGGATTCCTACATGAACCCGGACTTCAGGAGGACATCTTTTTTTTGCTAGAAGAGATGTAGAATCATACCTGCGGCGTGGACACCCGGATCATGATCTGTACCGAGGTGAGCAGGTTACATTTGAAAGGCATCCAGGCCCTTAGGCTGTTTTGCAATTCGTATATCCCGCCAGCAATAGACTCCAGTTGCAGAAACTATGACTGTAAATAGCCCCCCTTTTATCCAGCTTTATTCCCCTGCTTTATGAAGAGTCAGAGTCATGGATTACTTTGCAGAACTTTTATTTTGTTTTTCCTACAAGTTAATAATGTGTGATATGAATATACCGGTCGGGCAGTGATAACTCACACTGGACTGTGCTGGACAATACGTTACCGCCGGACCCGCACAGTTAGTACCGGTCCCCGTTGGGCAAGGTAGACTCAAAAGTATTATGTTTAAGCAGATAGAAACATCCGGAGAGTAATATCTTTGCCAACAGGTGACCCGAGGACCGTGGGGTCTAAAACCACTGCTGCAATATGTGTGTAACGTGTGCCTCCTAAAAATGTGCCTCATAGAAATAGGAAGAAAACTGAAGTATGCTTGATTGTATATAGTTTACCTGTTTATTGTGATGTTGACCATAAAATGAAAAATGTTTTTCACTCTCCGGCTTAACAGGTACCTATACTCGAGGACGAGTATGTTCCATCAGGGGGGCGCCCCACATGGTCAGTGGGATATTGCACCCGTAAAAGAGGAGTAATCTTCCCCAGCTGCAAGTGGATCCTAGGTTGGTGTGTAGGACCCATTCCTGCACTCCCACACAGAGTAGTGGTGGGAGGTTACCCCAAGGGAGGGAGATATATTCACCTCTAGGGGGAATTAGACACAGTTAGTCAGATAAAGGGCGACTGAGAGGACAGAGTTGGAGGAGTGGAGTGTGGAGCGAGGCGGAAGGTCAACCCGGACAGCTCTATGCTCATCTGGAAGGAAGATGAGAGAGGATCCTGAGGGAATCCTGAGAGAGGGTGCCTGATGAGGGAGTCTGGACCCTAGAGAGAAAGGGGGAACCGCAGCGTGGAGCAACCATACTCCAGGGAATTCCCCAGTCCACCATGAGAACGCCGGACCCGAGGAAACGGCCAGAGTCCATCTCTGAAAGTCGTCAACCGGCTGCTGTGGTTTGTTCACCGGCTGCGGCACCCTGCCAGACAGAGCGGTCTGCCTGCTTCCTCACCACAAGGGAGGGGAGCCCCAAGTCTACTTTCAAGGAGCCATTGGGTATAGACTCTTCCAAGGCGCTGAAGAAAGGACACAGGTTCGTCAACAAAGGTTTACCACGGGTTCCACCATACCACCTGCATCCACTTGCAGCCACCCGTAGAGCTACCTGTTTGAATAACATCTTGCTGAACTGTGAACTCTGTATTTTGCTGTGGAACGTTTACAGTAAAGCACCTGGGAGAAAGTGACTTTGCCTTTGTGTGGTTATCTTCGTCAACCTGTTTGCTTACAGGAACTCTGCCTTGGGGGACCAGCTCCACCTGTAGGGAGCTTTGCCATCTCCGCCGCTTTTCCATCGACCTCCGGAAGACTGTGGCATCTCTGGTGATCCATCACTAGGTACTACAGGTGGCGTCACATGACAAACTCTAATCCCCTGTACATATCCCCCTTTTTAAAATGTCACCCAGGCCACGGGCTCAGGCGCTGCCACCCGTGACATCCCCGTGAGAACACCCACAGAGCCTGATACCCGAGTACCCCAGGGCCTGGGGCTCAACAATAGCATGTCACATATCACATGACCGCAAGTGTCCAATCAGCGATCACAGGCCCTGGAAGGACAGTAGCTGTGGAGGATCTCTCGGCTCCTGGTAACTGGAACACCCGGCGGAGAGGTAAGTATTCAATTTGTATTGTTTTTCACACAACAATTGGTTTACTTATATTTGGGTTTTGTAGTGTATAGTAATACACTGCGAAACCCAATAGGGGCTGTCATAGATGTCACACAGGGGAGGAGGAACAGGATTCTTCCTCCCCTGTGTGACATCAGCACCGGCGTATTCCCGCTGGAATTGCACATTATCTGAATGGCGATGCGTAATTTCAGCGGGGATAATGAGCCCTATGGGATAAAGTGCGGGCACAGGTGCGTAAAGAATTGACATGGTCATTCTTTTTACACTCACTCTTTCTCCCATAAAAGCGCTGTGTATATTTACGCACTGTCTGCACGGCAAAGTGAATTTCACATTCACTTTGCCGGCAGACGCAGACACACATTGCGCATTTTTGAAAAGCGTGCGCAAAAAAGCGCGCAAAGAGGTGCAATGTTTGAATGTAGCCTTAGGAGTATTTGGTGTGTTAGGATTTGATGTATGTCTGTCACGTTTAAGGATTGGTTTAGCAGGATTTTCTTCTTTCCTTTTCCAAGTGTAAACCTCATTTTGTTTGTATTCCCGAAGATCTCTTTGAAAGTTTGACCTTTTAGTTTTAGTAATCGTTTATTCCATATTTTTCAAATTAGACAACATTTATTAAAATTTAATTCTTTGTAGTCCAAGTTATCTTTAAAGGGAAGCAAATCATCTTTACCTTGATTGATGTCCAATTTGAGTTTAGTTAATTTTTTTTCTTCGTTACAAATAGTAAAATCCATCAACTAATGAGCATCGGGTCAAAATTTCTTCACATTTCTCTGCAATCTTAATCCACATTGGATCATATTGTTATCAAGGTAGAATTTTAGTACATTCTGATACTATCATGTTTTAAGCTCTTGTGTGGATAATTTCTTCAACTCCTTCATTAATTCTCTCATATCAGGAGTATCCGAAGGGATATATTCATCCTTATCGTTAAAGACTAAAGCTAACATTTGAAAATGCTCTTCCTCCTTAGAGGGCTATGGTTCATGCATGTTAGCTTAAATGATAAAATCTCTGAGTTTTAATAAAAGAATATAAATTGCAGGGCAATCCCATGCAATGGGTAATCCAAACTTACATATGTCCACAATATCAATGATATGTGATCTATCGTTGAAAAGCCAAGCTCATATGGACACAAAGTATATGGAAAGAGTTAGGGTTTGAGCTCACCACGTACAGTGGGTATGGAAAACATTCAGACCCCTTTAATAAAATTCTCACTCTTTGTTTCATTGCAGTCATTTGGTAAAATTAAAAAAGTTCATTTTTTTCTCATTAATGTATACTCTGCACCCCATGTTGATTGAAATAAACAGAAATGTAGACATTTTTACAAATTTATTTAAAAAGGAAAACTAAAATATCACATGGTCATAAGTATTCAGACCCTTTGCTCAGACACTCATATTTAAGTCATATGCTGTCTATATCCTTGTGATCTTCCTTGAGATTGTTCGACTCCTTCATTGGAGTCCAGCTGTGTTTAATTAAACTGATAGGACTTGACTTTGAAAGGCACACACCTGTCTATATAAGACCTCACAGCTCACAGTGCATGTCAGACCAAATGAGAATCATGAGGTCAAAGGAACTGCCTAGGGAGCTCAGAGACAGAATTGTAGCAAAGCACAGATCTGTCCAAGGTTACAAAATAATTTCTGCAGTATTCAAGATTCCTAAGAGCACAGTGAGCAAACTGAGCAATCGTGGGAGAAGAGCCTTGGTGAGAGAGGTAAAGAAGAACCCCAAAATCACTGTGGCTGAGCTCCAGAGATGCAGTAGGGAGGTGGGAGAAAGTTCAACAAAGTCAACTATCACTGTAGCCCTCCACCAGTGAGGCCTTTATGGCAGAGTGGCCCAATAGAAGCCTCTCCTCAGTGCAAGACATATGAAAGCTGGCATAGAGTTTGCAAAAATACTTGAAGGACTCCTAAATTATGAGAAGTAAAATTCTATGATCTGATGAGATGAAGATAGAACTTTTTGGACATAATTCTAAGTGGTATGTGTGGAGAAAACCAGGCACTGCTCATCACCTGCCCAATATAATCCAAACAGTGAAACATGGTGGTGGCAGCATCATGCTATGGGGGTATTTTTCAGCTGCAGGCACAGAACGACTGGTTGCAATTGAAGGAAACATGAATGCGGCCAAGTACAGAGATATCCTAAATAAAAACCTTTTCAAAAGTGCTCTTGACCTCAGACTTGGCTGAAGGTTCACCCTTCATCAAGACAATGACCCTAAGCACTGCTAAAATAACAAAATAGTGGCTTCAGAACAACTCTATGACCATTCTTGACTGGCCCAGCCAGAGCCCTGACCTAAACCCAAATGAGCATCTCTGGAGAGACCTGAAAATGGCTGTCCACAAACATTCGCCATACAACCTGATAGAAGTGGAGAGGATCTGCAAGAAAAATAGCAAAGGATCTCTAAATCCAAGAGTGAAAATCATTCCCAAGAAGACTCATGGCTGTGCTAACTCAAAAGGGTGCTTCTACTCAATACTGAGCTAAGGGACTGAATTCTTACGACCGTGTGATACTTCGGTTTTTCTCTTTTAATAAATTTGCAAAAATTCCTACATTTCAGTTTTTTTTCATTCAAGATTGGGTGCAGAGTGTACAATAATGAGAAAAAAATGAACTTTTTTGAATATACCAAATGACTGCAATGAAACAAAGAGTGAAAAATTTAAAAGGGGTCTGAGTACTTTCTATACCCACTGTATGTTCATATTGAAAGCGTGTATAGGAATTTGCCATCCGTGGGTGCCGATTTCCAGCTAATGTACTTCAGCAATCCATGAAATTAAAGTGAAGGTAATTGGATCCAGTTAAAAATCTTCTTCTATATTTCTCAACGATTAAAAAGTGTGATACATCTTTCAAAGCAGACGCGTTTTAGGCATACAATACCCTTTATCAAAGCATGAGTATAATATAGAAACATAAGAATATATACAAAAATCAACAAATGGGGGGTCATTATAAAACTCAGAAACCAATTCATAGGCAGGCTGAATAATAACATGCCGGTGTCATCAAAGCATGTGTAGCTTATCAAAGTAACTCAGGTTGGAAACATATCTTTCCTTTCATACATTTCTTCTATACCAATAATATAGATCAGCCTCTGGAAAAGAACCTTGATTGTGAAATAAACATACAGTAGATACATAATTCTCCAGTAGTTTTAACTACAATAATAGATGAATAAATCCTATCATTATCCAGGAACAGTACAATATAAGAAATAAAAGTAAAAAATAATAATACATGAAATAATGAATATATATGTGCACAATATGTGTCACGCTATATAACAAATTAAAGAAAAGAAAGGAAAAAAAAACAAAAAAAACAACAAAAAAGATGCATGTGTACATGCATAGAGATCTATTATTTTGTTTTGTTTTTAAATATATTTATCTGCTGTAATACATATCTAATTGAACTATATAAAAGCAATCAGTGCCCCAGACTGTCCTGCAGCAAAACATACCCACAACATGATGCTGCCCCCCATGTTTCACAGTTGGAATGGTGATCTTAGGCTTTCAAGCTTCTCCGTTTTTACTCCAAATATAACGGTGGTCATTATGACCAAACAGTTCAATTTTGGTTTTGTCAGACCACAGGATATGTCTCCAAAAATGTAGGTCTTTGTTCCTTTGTGCATTTGCAAAAATTGATTTGGCTTTTTTTATTTTTCTTTTGGAGTAATGGCTTCTTTGCAGAGTTGTCTTTCAGCCTGTGTTGATACAGTACTTGTTTCACTCTGGATAGAGACACAATCTTACCATCTTCCACCATCATCTTCACAAGATCTTTTACTTTTGTTCTTGCGTTGATATGCCCATGTCATACCAAGACACGTTCATTTCTGGGACACAGAACCCATCTCCTTCCTGAAAGGTATGATAGCTGGATGTTCCCATATACTATACAAAGAAGCAGTGTGCTTCATGTGTGCATTAAAATACATCCACAGGTGTGTCTCTAATTAACTTAGATGTTGCCAATAAACCTATCAGAAGCTTCCAAACACATAACATCATCATATGGGCTGTCCCAAATTGTAGAAAGGCATCTTATTGTATATAAACTTTTGACTTTGCAGAAAGTAATACAAATTCATTAAAACATTCTCTTTCTCATTATTCTGACATTTGGCAAATACAAATAATTATGGTAATCCTTAATTACCTAAAACGGGAAAGGTTTATTCTGATTTCAAGTCAGATAATGAGATAAAGATAGATCTGTGTCTTTTTACATAGTGTATGTAAACTTCTGTATTCAACTATATATGTGACATATTAAACTAACTGCACTTAGCACTTTCTGGATACTTATTGGACACTGTGTGGCCATATGAATGGTTTGAGTTTAATGCTTTTAATGTTATGCACTAATAAAATCCATGTATTTTGCACACTTTTGGGTTGAGTGTTTGATTTATTGGTACTAAGCATTTTTCTTCTTTTGTGCTCGCTGCTTTCAATAGTGACTATGGCAACTAGATAATTAGTCTCAACTCAGGTAATAATTAAATCTCCTGCACAAGTGATGATTCCAACACCTGTGCATTGCTTATGAACTGAAGTTGGGGAACACTGACCTAGATGGTTAACAGAGTGTGGGGTCCCCTTCTTTAATCCCATTGGCACCCTGAGATCATGATTGTGTGGTCCTCATGGTTGCCATGGCCATTTATGGTCAAATAATGGCAGCTATAAAGACTCTTTCAGAAGATAGCAATATTTAGAATTAATTTTCAAGGTGACAGGTTCCCTTTAATTATATAAATCCTGAAATACCTATTTAAATGTTATACCTAGAAACTCCAATGGATGACACTACCATGTTGAGTAACCTGCCTGGTTAACCTACAATATCCACAATAGACGATTTTTATTTCTTTGCTCAGATGCCATTCACTTAATGCTCGCTTTGTTATTTTCTTTCCAATATCATTTTGATTGCAGCAGAAAAAGCAATTTTAGGTTACACACTTTAGACTCCTAACAAGCAGCACTTACACCTAGACTTGCAAATAAAAACTAAAAATATGTCTCCCGTAAGAAATGGCATTTTGCTAAGAGGCGAAATACACTTCATATCCCCAATCACAGAGCATAACTGTGCAACTCTCAAGATTATAATGTTGAGAACACGCAGAGTTGTTTAAAAGGTGGAGACGTGAAGCTGCTTATCGAGTTGAGTTGTAAAGCCTCCTGCTATGCCGGTTCACAGCGCAGTAGAATCAAAATGTTTTCAGCCATGCTGAGAACCAACTTTATTAAATAGTGCCAAAAAAATGACTTACCAAACAGTTTACATGTAGGTCACAAAATATATAACACATAGATGATGCCAAGATATTACTGCAAGTCATGGTGAGATAATATATTCTATATACTTCAGATTTAGAAACTGTTCCTATTTGTTTTTGTTCTAAAATTAATAAAACATTTTATGTACATGAATTTAAGGGCATGTTAAAATATTCGAGTCATTATCTCCATATGTAACGAAAAAGTGCATAAACACACTCGAGCATACACAGTCTGTTCAGACAAATTGACATACAATACTTGGACATTGTTCATAGAATCATCTTAGAGTAGTGATCTCAGCAACATTTAGGACACTGTATGAATCTACTGAAAGTAATTGATCTTTTTATTACAAATTGTGAGCAAATGATTTCTATGTACAGGGTGGGTCATTTATATTGATGAACCTAAATAAAATGGGAATGGTTGGTGATATCAACTTCATGTTTGTGGCACATTAGTATATGGGAGGGGGAAAACGTTTCCAAATAGGTGGTGACCATAGAGGCCTTTTTGAAGTTGGCCCTTTTGGATCCAACTTTATTTTTTTCAATGGGAAGAGGGTCATGTGACACATCAAACATGTTGAGAATTTCATTAGAAAAATAATGGTGTGCTTGGTTTTAATGCAACTTTATTCTTTCATAAGTTATTTACAAGTTTATGACCACTTATAAAATGTATTCAAAGTGCTGCCCATTGTGTTGGATTGTCTATGCAACCCTCTTCTCCCACTCTTGACACACTGATAGCAACACTGCGAAAGAAATGCTAGCACAGGCTTCCAGTATCCGTTGTTTTCAGATTCTGCATATCTAATAATTTCACAGCATAGACAGTTGCCTTCAGATGAGTGATGAGGCAAACTTTTTTGTGAATGGTGAAGTATAAAACAAAACCACCGCTATTGGTCTGACATTAACCCACAGTGGATAGATCCCTCCAAGACTGTTGGAACACAAAAAATGATGGTATGGTGTGGTATATGGGGTACAAAGATAGTGGGGCCATTCTTCTTTGCTAAATTTTCAAACTTTTCTTCACATTTCCCATTTTTTCACAAATAAACACAAAAAATATCATCCTAAATTTACCATTAACATTAAGTACAATATGTCACAAACAAATGCTCAGAATCGCTAGGATCAGCATTTCAGAGTTGTAACCTCATAAAGTGACACTGGTCAGAATTGTAAAGTTTGGCCTGGTCATTCGGGTTAAAATTGGCTCCATCTCTAAGGGTACCTTTACACGCCGCTACAACATGGTGGAAACAACCGGGTGCTTCACGTGCACGAGCACGCACGAACGGTTACAAACGGTACCCGCACCGCCTTTACACGCCACTATAAGGTGCTTTACAGAAGGTTTAATCTACCTCGGAATGCACCGCTGGGTGCCTCAAGTTACCTTCTGAAAAGCACCTTACCTCATTTACACGCCACTACAGAGGGTAATATGGGAGGACCTGGTGCAGCAGGGACAACACATAGGCGTGCCAGAATTGTGGATTACGAGAATTTCGTACGCTGGTAGGACAAAGCAATAGCATCATGATTGGCCAGCCAGCGCAGGAGGCTGACTAATACATGACGCTCGAGCAATTGTGCAGTGTGACTGGTCAGCTCCTTAAATATGCCGCCCTATGCAGCGACTACCAATCGTAACGCAGGAGCTTCCTCCAATGATCGCTGAAGGGGGGTGGTTTCCCGGAGGCTGTGTCATGTCCCGGGGAGTTATCTAGGTGACGAATAAACCTTACCCTACCGTATTTACACGCCGTTACCACCAGGTTGAAATCAACCTGTTTTAGAGCTCGGCTCTGAAACAGGTGCTGCAAGTGACGGGTGGAAACAACCGCCTTTACACGCCGCTACCTTGGGTTGATTTGGCGGTGCAAGATACATTTCTCTCATCTACCCGGTTGTTTCCACCATGTTGTAGCGGCGTGTAAAGGTACCCTAAGGGGTTAATGCGATGTTGATTCACCATTTTTAGGTCTATTTCACTTGTTTTTGTGAGTTCCTGAAAGAGTAGGAAGCAGATTACTATATTGTCAGTTATTATTCCATTTATAATTTATTGTGTGTTATAGAGGAAAATCTGTAAAATATGATGTAGTGGATAATGTACAGCATGATTTCACAGTTATTATGAGCAAAATACCATTTGTTTTGTTCATATCTTCAATCTGAACATAAAGTACTATGGTATATTTGTTTTTGCAATGTAGATATTAATGAATGTTCTGCAATGATGCATTATGACACCAAACAAAATTTCTATAGCTTTTTGTTTTATGACATTTTAATTACAGTCACCATAGTATTATGAATGCAAGATCCTTTAAAAAAAAATCACCATTGCAATAAAGTCCTAATTACATCTTTACAAAATTAATTGTCCATAAATGTCCTTCATAAAGAGGAGGCTTTGGTCACCGTTGAAAATACAATGGCTCCCTATCGTATGCATTGTCTATACTGCCCACATTCTATACAGGAGTCACAGTGACCTTAGCTGTAAGTAATGTAACCATGCTAGGATAATTAGTAAATAATGAGCCCTTTCATTAATGAGAAAATGTAATGAACATATGTGATAAACAATGAGTACATACAGTTCACGGTGGAAAATTGAAATAGAATTATTTATAATAGGCCTGTCAAAATAGATGTTTGGAGTAGATGACTATATTACGCAGAGTGTCTCAAACGCAAGTCACCTAGTTATTTTAATAGGAATCTTTCACTCTTATTTTTTTGTTAATTAAAACCAGATACATAATCTTCTATTAAACTTTTTTTCTGATTGTAGATTTTCTTTCTCAGTGATATGTAAGTGATCATGTATCTAGCCTTACCAGCATTCAGAGATACAGTTGAAACCAAAACTTTATATACACTATATAAAAAGACACATAGCATGCTTTTCTCACTATCTGACATGAAATCAGAATAAACCTTTCCCTTTTTAGGTCAATTAGGATTACCATAATTATTTATAGTTGCCAAATGCCAGAATAATGAGAGAATGTTTTATGGCATTTCTGTTAATTTCTGCAAAGTCACTTGCAGGGCCGGCCTTAGCCTGGATGGTGCCCTGTGCAAAACTATCCTTTGGTGCCCCCCCCACTGATTTGTTTACCCAGTTTCCAAACCATGTTGTTGTTGGCATGTTGTTTTTATTAAAAAAAAATGTTTGCGGTGTTTATCATATGGAATATAGAATGTTGCAGCTATGTGGTTTCTTTATAACAACCTACCAGACAGGCCAACACAGGACTAGCCAGATCTTCCTCTAGTGAAGGACCTAGCCATGATAACCACCATATGACCACACTGATGAGGGGCAACACCCTGAAACAGCTGTCTGTGGATGGATACCTGGCCTTGGTATTCCCTTGTCATATATTTAAGCTTGCAAAGAGCTGGATATTGACTCAAAGGGCCACTTAATATGGTGGTTATCATGGCTAGGTCCTTCACTAGAGGAAGATCTGGCTAGTCCTGTGTTGAGACTCCTAAACGAGGCTCCACAGACTCTATTTGCATATTCAAAATTCCCAGGGGGCAATGGGCCTAGGAATTCACTGTGTTGAGCGCTTTAGCCGGCTGCCCGCAGTGTTTTCTTGAACTGGTCTCCCTGAGATCAGTGAATACTTTGTTTTGTTGGTCTACTAGGCATTGCTCCCACCTAGCCAGAATCCTACTCCACACTGATGAGGGGCAACACCCTGAAACAGCTGTCTGTGGATGGATACCTGGCCTTGGTATTCCCTTGTCATATATTTAAGCTTGCAAAGAGCTGGATATTGACTCAAAGGGCCACTTAATATGGTGGTTATCATGGCTAGGTCCTTCACTAGAGGAAGATCTGGCTAGTCCTGTGTTGAGACTCCTAAACGAGGCTCCACAGACTCTATTTGCATATTCAAAATTCCCAGGGGGCAATGGGCCTAGGAATTCACTGTGTTGAGTGCTTTAGCCGGCTGCCCGCAGTGTTTTCTTGAACTGGTCTCCCTGAGATCAGTGAATACTTTGTTTTACCAGACAGGCCAGACATTTACTAAAGGAGAACAACCCCTTTAATGTCAGTAACTTATACAATCCCTACTTATTTCCCTAGTTTGCCCCTGTAAAAATAAATAAGCCCATACTCACCTCCAATGTGGCCGCAGTTTAAGAGATGTCAGAACTTGCATTCCCATCGCACACGTACATGAGCCCTTCCTTTGGACCCGTGGAAGCCTAAGCAGGCAAAACATGCGCCCGTCGTCCTCCCTGCACCTCAATCCCCGCCACATAATGTTTGTAACCCGCACCTTCTAACGGAGCACTTGGATTAAAAGAACCTTCATCTAATGGTGAGTGCCGTCTGTTTCTTCTACAATTTTGGACATGAGCCCTTCTTCCTGCCCTCGGACATGTGACAAGGATGTGAGCTCTGTGCTGACTTCCTTCTCAACTGTCTGAAGTCAGGGTGAAGGAAGACGTAATTGATTAGTCGTAGGGCCTGTGTTTCTTTATAAAATCATTTGGGCCCTGGAAACACAACTTCTGACATTGCTGGAATCATGGCCGCACCGGTGGTGAGTATAGGCTTATTTATTTTTCTGGGGCAAACAAAGGGAGTGAGAAGAGGTTGTACAATTGGTGGATAACCAATTTCAGGATTGGAGTGGGGCATCATTTGTATCATAAGTGATATAATCATATGTGATTATGCTTCAAGGAGGCACCATTTTACAACAATGGATTCATGTGAATAAACTACTATGTATGTGATTCATACACACAACACATTAAATTGATGCCCCTCATTTCCAGGAAAATATTTAATATACCTTTGATGGTAACAATAGAACCTATTTTTTATTAAAATAAAAACAAAACAAAACCTTGTGGGCCTGTGTCCGTGATCAGGATCAGCAGTGTTCTGGCCACTGTGTAATTTTACTGCACCCCAAACGCTGCATTATACAGTACAAGCACAGTGGATGGGATTAATTAATCTCTATTGTGCTTCTATTTTACACAGTGTAAACTGACATGCGCCTGCGGCTTCCTTAGCCATGGCATGTCAATTTATGCTTGCGGAGAAGCTAGTGTTCTGAACAGGGGAACATAGCAAGAAGATGCAGCGCCAAGAACCTTCACCATAACACGGACGCTATGTTCTCCCACTTAGAGCACAAACGTCTCCACAGGAATAAATTGACATGTTGTGGCTCTGTAAACCACACCGCAGGTCAATTTGCACTGCATAAATGGAAGCATAGGGGATAGGGGGTTAATTAATCCCATCCACTGTGCTTATACTGTACAGTGCAGCAGTTTAAACATAGCGAAAATATGCTGCAACACTACAAATCCTAAGTGTGGGCAAGTGCTCTTAGTCTATGTTCCCACGATTAGTGTATGTGCACTGCATCCCTAATGCTACATTGTTCAGTACAAGCACAGTGGATGGGATTAATTGACCCCATTTGCACTGTGCTTCTTTCCTCCACAGCATTAACTGACATGCGGGGCATGTCAATTTGGCGCCACAGATTCAGAGGCGATCTCGCCTGGTAAATACAGGGAAAAGCAGCTGTGCGCCGAACGGTGACCGTGGGGACAGGCATCTGTGTTCACCAGTGGAGATCACTGGCTTCTTCACAGGACGCAGAGTCTTTGGATCATTGGAACATACTCTTAGGACCTGTTGCCACAATCAGCATTAGGCTACGTTCACATATAGCGCTTTGTTTGCTCTTATCCGCCCAAGCGCTTTTTGCAGTGATTTGCACCCGCGCAAAAAAGCCCCGTAAAAAAACGTGATGCATTCACACACCACTTTTTTTACGGGGCTTCTTCTCCACCTAAAGCGCAGGGGAGAAGTGATATCACACAGGGGAGGAAGAATCCTTCCCTGTTTGACATCTGTGACATCCCCTTCTGGGTTTCGCAGTGTATTAATATACACTGCGAAACTTAAATTAAAGTAATCAAAATAAATGTCTTAAAAATAATAAAATAGAATACTTACCCTCCGCCGGGTGATCCGAAGGTATCGACCTTCCAGGACCTGTGTAGATCGCTGATTGGTCGCTTGCGGTCATGTGATAAGCATGTCATAGCACGTCACATATCACAACACGAGCGCCCAATCAGCGATCACTGGCCTGGAGGATCTCTAGGCTCCCAGTAACCGAAACACCCGGCGGAGATGTAAGTATTCAATTTATATTATTTTTCACACATTTGGTTTACTTTAATTTGGGTTTCGCAGTGTACAGTATGTTAATACACTGCGAAATCCAAAGGGGCTGTCACAGATGTTACACAGGGAGGAGGAACAGGATTCTTCCTCCCCGTGTGACATCATATCCTGCAGTGTCGGCATATTCCCGCTGGAATTGCGCATTGCCTGAACGGTGATGCATAATTCCAGCGGGAATAATGGGCACTTGTGGCAGAAAACGTGGGCGCAGGTGCGTAGAGAATTTACATGGTCATTCTTTTTACACCTGTGCTTTCTCCCATAAAAGCGCTGCGTATATTTATGCACTGTCTGCACAGCAAAGTGAATTTTACATTCACTTTGCGAGCAGACGTAGACACATATTGTGCATTGTTGAAAAGCACATGCAAAACAGCGCGCAAACATGCGCAATGTGTGAACATAGCCATAGCAGCATTTTGGATGCAGTGTATTTTCGCTATGTCCAAAACCCTGTGTAGTTACTGCAAAACACTAGTGTCACCACAACAGGAATGACGCTGCGTCCAGGACACAACATCTCATGATCGTGAGCACGGGCTCTAAGAGTAACTTAACCCTAACCTTGCCCAGTAACAGTACCCACAATAAGCCCGGCTGCCATCTCTGCTCTATATATCCTTATAGCAATTGCTACCTGCAATAAACTACACCTACGATCACAGAGAGGGCATGATCTCCTCTCTGGTGTTGAGGTCTGGGGGTGTGTGAGAATAGGTGTATCTGCAGAGAGGGTCGGACTAGCACTTAAAATAAGCCCTGGCACACAAACTCTACCAGCCCACATTTAGCATTATCCCCTCCCTTCTCCAACACACTCATCACAGTTAAATCGTAACATACTAGGGTTGGCTGACTTTGCCATATTTGGTCCTTCCATTTATTTACTACTCCCTTAACCAGGTACGGTAAAAGACAGCAATGAAAATGTACATTACATTGGGTACCAGTACATTTTCATGACCTCATATTTGTTGTCAGTGCACTCATAAGATCAGTGTCAGGAGCTGAGGTGTATTAGTTAGGGCTCATGCACAGATCCGATTTTCTCACGTACAAGAAAACCAGATTTTGATCCTAGTTTGGTTTGAGCGACATCAGTTTTTCTTAGGCCGGCTTCACACCACGGTTTTGAGCTGTCAGGCTGTGTGCGGTGTTTTGCTGGATGCACCGGCCACAGCCTGACAGCTCCGGACAAACAGAACAGGAGGGGCTCCTCCCACCTAAATCTGCTGTAACAGCATCAATCCTTTAATCAACGGAGCCAGAGAGACCTTAGTCTCCATCTCTCTGGTGCCCCCACTAAAGCATGGCTGGCAGCACCCTGTGCGGCCGCACCACCTGCACATAGGTAAGGCCAGCCATGGTCACAAGTTTACATAAGCTAAAATTACTATGCCTTTAAACAATTTGGGAAAGCTCATATGATGATGTCATGTGTTTAGAAGCTTCTGATTTATTGGCAACATCTAAGTTAATTAGATACACACCTGTGGATGTATTTTAATGCACACCTTAAGCACATCACTTCTTTGTATAGTATTATTTGAAAGTCTAAAGAAATCAGCCAAGATATCAGGAAGATAATTATGGACTTGTTTTTATCCATAAGGAAAGAAGAAGGCGGCACTCATTGGACCGGTGAAGACAGGTTTCTTTATTCCAGTCACGGTATTACATCAGGTGGAGGGTGCGGGGAGGGAGGTGCAGGGATGACGGAGCCTGTTTCGAGTAGTGCTTACTCTTCAACAGATCTGTTGAAGAGTAAGCACTACTCGAAACGGGCTCTGTCATCCCTGTACCTCCCTCCCCGCACCCTCCACCTGATGTAATACCGCGACTGGAATAAAGAAACCTGTCTTCACCGGTCCAATGAGTGCCGCCTTCTTCTTTCTTTATGGATAAAAATGACTATGTCCTACGGCTGAGCAACGCTGGAACTGGTTCTGTGCCACAATTTCAACTGCAGCAACATAAGGTCAGTGCCCGGTTTTCCTTCTATATTCAAAAATAATTATGGACTTGCACAAGTCTGGTTCATCCTTGGGTTCAATTTCCAGATACCTAAAGTTGCCTCGTTCAGCTGTACAAACAATTATAAGCAAGTACAAACAAAATGTGAATGTCCAGTCATCACACCACTCGGGAATGAGACTGGTTCTGTGTCGCAGAGATTAAACTGCTTTGGTCCAACATGTGCATATCAACCCAAGAACAAAAGCAAAAGACCTTGTGTAGATGATGGCAGAAGTTGGTTAGATTGTGTCATTATCCACAGTAAAACGAGTACTGTATCAACATGGGCTGAAAGGCCACTCTGCTCAGAAAAAGCCATTACTTCAAATGAACCATAAAAATGCCAGAATAATGTTTGCAAATGCACATAGGAAAAAAGACCTAAATTTTTGTAGACATGTCTGTGGTCTGACAAAATTAACATTGAATTGTTTGGCCATAATGACCATCGTTACGTTTGGAGTAAAAAGAGAAAAGCTTGGAAGCCTAAGAACACCATCCCAACTGTGAAATACAGGGGTAGCAGAATCATGTTGTTACATTGTTTTGCTGCAGGAGGGACTAGTAAACTTCACAAAATAGATGGCATCATGATGAAAGAAGATTGTTTGGCAGCACTGAAGCAACATCTCAAGACATCAGCCAGGAGGTTAACGCTTGGTAAGAATTGTGTCTTCCAATGGACAATGACTTGAAGTATACTGCCAAACTGGTTACAAAGTGGCTTAAGGATAATAAAGTCAATGTTTTGGAGTGGCCATCACAAAACTCTGACCTGTATTAAAAATTTATGGGCAAAGCTAAAAAAGCAGGTACAAGCAAAGCGACCTACAAACATGGCTCAGTTACACCAGTTCTGTCAGGAGGAATGGACCCAATCGCCTACCAACTATTGTGAGAAGCTTGTGGAAGGATATAACCAAAGTCATACAGTTTAAGGGCAATGGTACCAAATACTAATGAAATGTTTGTAAACGTTTCTATGTAAATCGAATCGAGTCCTGATGCCTGTAGGATCTGCCGTGATGTCACAAGCCGGCAGCGTCATCGGGTCACATGACCGCAGTTACCGCGGTAAGTGGTCATATGACCCGATGACACTGCCAGCTTGTGACATCATGGCAGCTCCTACAGGCATTAGGACTCCTGGTGCCTGTAGGAGCTGCTGTAATGTCACAAGCCGGCAGCGTCATCGGGTCATATGACCGCAGCTACCGCGGTAACCGGTCATGTGACCCGATGACGCTGCCGGCTTGTGACATCACGGCAGGTCCTACAGGCATCAGGACGGAGGTGCAGGAGGCATCGGTGGATCGCCAGACAGGTGAGCATAGAGATTTTTTTATTTTTAACCATTTCTTTTACTACATTTCACTTCCGCAATGTATGTATATACATTGCGGAGTGAAAGTGCCCCTCACGGCTCATTCATTAGGCAGAAAATGCGGCAGGCGAAGCGTTATCGAACATAACCTCAAACTGCCAAATTTTAAGCTAATAGTTCACATTCGTCGAATGACTCGAACACCGCCCAAAACAGCTCAATTTTGAGATTGAAGCTTTGGGAAAGGAAGGTGTACCACAGTCCGCGCTGCCAAAATCTCCCGCTTGTAAATAATGCAAGTAGCCGATGTCCAAATCAAACCTCTCTTTTATTTCTCCAACGCGTTTCAACGCCCTCCTGGCGTCTTGATCCCTGAGGAAGACGCCAGGAGGGCGTTGAAACGCGTTGGAGAAATAAAAGAGAGGTTTGATTTGGACATCGGCTACTTGCATTATTTACAAGCGGGAGATTTTGGCAGCGCGGACTGTGGTACACCTTCCTTTCCCAAAGCTTCAGATATCATCTACCCGTGTGGAGACCGGTGGAAGTCCAGCAGCAGCCAGCAGGATACGCATCCTATCAGGTCTATTAACCAGTTGTGGGTGGCACAACTGGAATAGGTGAGTGACCATTTCTTACTCACCTGCTTTGATTTAGTGTCGAGTGATAAGGGCACTATTGCGCCTCTTGTCCCCCCCCCCCCTTTCTTTTTTCAATTTTGAGATTGGCGAACAATTCGAATCGAACACCGCTCATCTCTAGTTACAATGAAATAAAGCCACATTTATACACAGCAGCCACTCAAGTGATTAAAGATCATACATAATAAAAGTGCCCAAATGCAGAAAGTAACAGATTGCACAATCCATCAATAAAGTGAACATAATTTTCAATGTAAATAGTGTAAAGTGACATGTGCATACATTATCATTCATAAAAATCTTATAATTAGTTTAAGATTATTGATATAAAGCACCTGTGCAATTTTTAGTGAGAATTGATTAAAAACCGATACATATCTCCCCTCATAGGTATTTCTTGTGTGTGGATACCATTAAGGTGTTCCTCAGTGTCTACTGTGTATGCCCAGCAGTTAAAATCTGATTGGTCTAGTCAATCATCTTATCTATGACTCAGAAGTTGCGGTTGCCATCTTGCTTTCAGGCAACCAGTTCTGCTGTGGGGGAAATTATTATATTTCCTTATCAATATGTTCTTGACTATTTTATGGTTTAAGTTGAGTTTTGCAGAAGCTGTGTAGATCCATCTGGACAAAGGACATGGGATGAATGGGAAACAGACAGATAAGGTGCCAGGATGAGGCCTGTATTGAAAGGAGTATCAAGGATGGAATGTGGAATGACCTTGCATGTTACCAGCTACCAGCTTGAGGATGACACCCGGCCAGGAGGCGTGAATACAAGAAAGAAGACAAAGGACTCATTAAACTAGCCAATATACTCATAGACATTAGCTTAAACCCACCTGACTTTTCACATAATCCCACCTTGCTCTCTGATTATGTACGCCCATTCCATGAATTATAAAATGTAGTGTATCCGGAAATGTAGGGGTTGTTCCTGTGATGTTGCCATTGTAGTTACTTGATGAACATAATATAAGTTTGAAACAGATCTCAGTCTGATTTATTCTTATAGTGGTACCATATGTTCATAGTCTAATTTGGAATGACTGGTGAATGAGCAAGACGCGAATGCCGTACTAAAGTGACCTCGGCACTGCTATGTTCTGTATGGGGCATCATCCAAAAATAGTCATTTGTAGTGTGATCAAGTGGCTCTCCAGATCATTGGGACTTCAAAAGGTATAGATTGCTGCTCTTCCTTTGCCACCACTGGGTAATAATAAAAAAGCTTTATTTATATAGCGCCAACATATTCCGCAGCGCTTTACAATGTAGGGGTTAGAGTACAGAAAATATACAGTAAGTAATTAGAGTAGAGAACAAGCAAAGTACAATAATCGGATACAAAACAATAGGCAAAGAATCAATGTAAAAAAAATACAATAAATGAAGCAAGAAATGAAGGTGACCCTGCTCAAAAGAGCTTACAATCTACAATGGGATAGGGGTTGCACAAGGTACAGGGGCTTATTGCACTGATGGTCCAGGCATCTTGAGGAAATGGGGCATAGGACTAAGCTTACATGGATGGTCATTATACAATCTGTGTAGACCTTTTTGGTTTGGTGGAGTTTGTAGAAGAGTAATGTCTACAGTACCAATGACTTCTATTGGGGAGTATGATAGGCCGTCTTAAAAAGATGCGTTTTTAGGGATCGTCTGAAACCATGCAAGTTGTGGATAGTCCTGATTTCTTGGGGTAAAGCATTCCAGAGGTTTGGTGCAGCTCTGGAGAAGTCTTGGAGCCGGGAGTGGGAGGATTGGATTAGTACAGATGTTAGTTGAAGGTCATTTGAGGAACGTAGAGAGCGGGTGGCATGATAGACAGAGATGAGGGAGGAGAGGTAGGGGGTGCTGCACTGTGAAGAGCTTTGTGGGTGAGAACAAGCAATTTGAATTTGATCCTGTAGTATACGGGCAGCCAGTGCAATGACTGGCACAGAGCAGAGGCATCTGAGTAACGATTGGCCAGATGGGTGATCCTGGCTGCTGCATTAAGGATGGACTGGAGAGGAGAGAGTCTGGTGAGGGGGAGGCCGCTTAATAGAGAATCGCAATAGTCAAGGCGGGAATGGATTAGGGCCACGGTGAGGGTTTTTGTTGTTTCCAGGGTGAGAAAGGGGCGGACTCTAGAGATATTCTTCAGGTGTAAGCGACAGGAGCGGACGAGACATTGTGTGTGGGAGGAGAAGGAGAGATCGGTGTCAAACATAACACCCAGACAATGAGCCTGCTGCCTAGGCGTTATCGTGGTACCGCAAACTGAGAGAGAGATGTCCGATTTAGGGAGGTTAGTGGATGGGGGGAGCAGAAGAAGTTCAGTTTTGGAAAGGTTTAGTTTCAAACAGAGAGTGGACATGATATTGGAAACTGCAGCTAGACAGTCATGTAAAATGTGATACACATCTTTTGCAGCATATGTGTGGAGCCCAACTCTTGTGCTTACTTCCTGCATTTCTGGTTGCAAAATACAGGTTGCAGACTTTTCTTATGATGGTAGTCAAGTTTCGCCTTTGTGATGCATAAGTAACTTCTTCGCATGTGTAGAAAAAGCTATTCACTTTGTTATTGAAAGAAGGAGGCATATCTAAAATAGATATAGAAACAAGTCAATATTTGCTAAGAAACTAAGCTAAGAAATTCTAAAACTGTGTACCTTCCATTAAAGTAGATGATGCAACCTTAATTAGGATTATGTCACCGAAGCTGAGCTGGTGTATTTTGATTGGGCACCCTAAGATTAGAACACTGAAGGCTCAATAGATAAAACAGATTATATAATAGACTAGCTACTAACAACACAGTAATGAGGATGAAAAAATAAAGAGGCAACTTTTCTATAAGCCTAAATGAAAGGTGTCATATGTAATAAAAACCTCCTCTGAGATACACTGTGAAGAGATATTTAGCTTCATTGATAACCTCAACATAGTTGTGCATTAAATTATATAATAAAAAACTTGCAGACAATGATGCAAACCAAGTCATTCTGAGTTAACTCCGTAAGGAGCCAGAATTTGTTCATGTGCAGTTTATTTTGATTTTATATTGATTGACTAATATGATATTATGAATCTGGAACTATTAATGTGGATAAACATGATGGAATTGATTCGGGGTGACATGCATATTAATGGATGATAACTATTTCAAACTGCATAGTGATATCTTTTCTTAAAAAGAAAACATAATATTAAAGGCACTCGGGTAAGAACAGAATGATTGTTCAAAGTCATTTAAATGCATCTATTTAAACATATTTGGTTTGCGATTAAATTAGTGAAGGAAACCAGTGCTTTTTCTTCTTATTAATGGCCCTTTATTACTCTTTAATAATTAAAAGCATCATATGGTCCGCATGGGGGACCGCTAGATGCATTACGATGAAACCATCTTAATCATTAGCAAATTACAAAAAAAAAAACACAAAATTTAGGCATACAGAACCACCTGACTTTTTTTTAAAATCACCTGAAGAAATGTATCAACAATTAAAAACAGACCAGGATTTAACCCCTGTATTATCAAAGCATTCAAGGTAAAGTATACAACAATATACAAATTAGAATACGTGTGCCACACTAGAACATTAATGCAATTATGTTCCTTTACATTTCACATAGTAATTGTACCAAAGGGCCTTAGGGACTTACACAGTGTCACTCATTACGTCCATGCCTCAGAGACTGCAAACTGTTATTAAAGCCAGAGGTGGTGCAACAAAATATTAGTGATGTATTGGAGTGTTCTTTTGTGTGTTTGCTTTTCACGATTCCATAATTTTTTCCTCAGAATTGAGTGATTCCATAATTTTTTCCCTCTGCTTGGTCTGAATAAAATTACCCTTACTGACTACCACATTTTTTATCTTGATTTCTTTTAGTGTTTCTTAAAGCCATAAAGTTGCCATTTGAAATGACTTTAGTTTTGTGCCATGTCTGTAATCTGCTTTTTTTCTACAACATTAAACAACTAAATGAATATCCTCCAAGCACGGTGATTCCATATTTTTTGCCAGGGGTTGTAGATAAGAGGCTGAGGGAAAGGGGATACAAAGGGTGGATGATTGAACGGGCCCGTAAGATCAAAGACCAAAGGAAAAGATCATCACTTTTGTTTGGTGACAAAAATAGGAATGATAACAAGAACCCAAACATAATTAATAAATCTAGTCCCAATTTGCCTACATTTGTTACCCCATTCAGCAGTGATTTCACAAGTATTAATAAATTACTGGATAAAAATATCCCCATATTATTCCCGGATGGTTCTCTTCGGAGAATATTATCAAGAGGATGGAGATCAATAGCTTGTAAGTCCAGGGACATTAGCTGGTTGCACAGCATGTGACGTATATTATGTGGGGTATACTATTCGAACCCTAAAAAAGTGTCTGGCCGAACACTTCAGTTGGATGCTCGGAGTCAAAATGGTCTCAACTCTTGCAATGATTTATTGTATTTTTACTAAACCTTATGAGAGTTGCCTTGGAATAAAATATACACTGTGAATTGCTCATGGTACACCATAGGAGAAGTATGATATAATAATCATAAACATAAATATAAGGTTTCTAATGATCAATAAGCAGTATATTGTGCAGGTCTCTTGCGGTCTCTCTAGCAATGACATCTTAATTTGGGTTATAGCAGCATTTAGGCTTCCATAATTCCCTTGAGATATGTGCCATTGATTGCCATTATCCTATACAGGAGCAGAGAAGCTAATTATTTACCGGGAGAAGGACAAAAGGCTAATTATTTACATGGGGAAGAGCTAAGAGGCTAATTATTAACTAGGGGAAGAGGCCAAAAACACTAATAATGTGGAATTGGAAGATGCTATAAGGCTAGGGTCAGATTAGCACTATTAGCTGCGCTCAGGGGGATCCGTTAAAAACATAGAATTTGGGAGCCTTGACACAGTGTTACCGGCATGGTAACATTGCGTCAGCGCTGCCAATTCATCGCTATGGTGATAGAGCCCTGAATGCAGCTCAAACGCCGGCATCTGAGTGCCATAGTTTGAATTTTCACACTTTTTCCTAGCGCATCAAATGACGCGCTAGGAAATGACCCCCTGAGCGCAACTAATAGCGATAATCTGATCCTAGCCTAAATCATAGATTTTCATGGGATATATATATAAAAAACAATATATTCTTTCGGGTCAAGAAATGGTATTATTTTATGGGTGTTTTGGGCTATGCTTAAAATAATATATTCCTTGGAAATCAGAGATGTCTCAAATTTGGTGTAAAAAGAAAAAATAGTGTTGCGCCACCTGTGGACCTCTCCTGTCTTTAAAGTGGTCATATTATAAGCAAACTAACCTTTAAAGGTTGTGCCCGATCCGCACAACCAGATTGTGAGCATAGTTTTGTAATAATAATAATAATATAATAATAAAGCTTTATTTATATAGCGCCAACATATTCCGCAGCGCTTTACAATGTGGCTTTGTGGCTCAGGCTGCCAGCCTTGGATCTGTAGTGCTCCTGTATCCTCAATCACCTCTGCTCCTGGCCTCGTGCTGTCCACACTCTCTCTCCAGGGTTGGGTCAGGAAACACCAGGTTGATCCATTAACCCTATCCCTCCTGCAGCTCTGTCACCGCTTTCCACAATGGAATTAGATTAATAGAATTCAAATAGAATATGCGATATATAAGATAACTGGGGATAGTAAAAATATACAATTAAATTTATTATTGCTCTTAAGTTGAAAAATATAGAGAATCGGGAATTGTGAGCATATGTTCAAAATGATCATCAACATCAACAGAAGAACTCATTGTATTATTATGTGTTTTGTTTTACTGGGGTTTTTATATTTAGTTTCTGGTTTTATAAATAGTTCTGTAACTGAAGGTTTTTAATTTTGTTTAAATTGTTTTAAAATTGTGTAACCTCCCACCTTTCAGCTGTCAGGAGGCTGCACTGACGGTTGATTGGTTAGAGGAAGTATATAATGGTTTGTTATTAATAGCTCCTCATCCGCTTGAGGAAGACGTCTGTACGTCGAAACATGTTGTGGTCTGGAGCTTTTTATGAATAAAGTTACGGAGATAAAGATTAAAGTATCCCGTCTCATACCTGCGCTCTACCTTAGAACCGCATATTCTATTTGAATTCTATCAAATTTGGTGTAGTCTCTCTGTTACATATAAATATAACATATTCTCCTGGAAATATTTACTAAACTTGCGTGCTGATAGTTATTTTGAGGAACTGCTGCGGGATTCAGCGGTAGAAAAATCACAACTGTAATTTGCGATAAATAAAATATACAGTATATACTCGTGTATAAGCCGACCCGTGTATAAGCCGACCCCCCTACTTTTGCCCCAAAAATCTGGAAAAGCCTATTGACTCATGTATAAGCCGAGGGTGGACCCCAGCACAGGTATACAGCCCCCAGCAGTGTGGTATACAGGCCCCCCCCAGTGGTATACAGGCCTCCCCAGTGGTAGTATACAGCAGCCCCAGTGGTAGTATACAGCAGCCCCAGTGGTAGTATATAGCAGCCCCAGTGGTAGTATATAGCAGCCCCAGCAGTCCCAGTGGTAGTATATAGCAGCCCCAGCGGTAGTATATAGCAGCCCCAGCAGTCCCAGTGGTAGTATATAGCAGCCCCAGCATTCCCAGTGGTAGTATATAGCAGCCCCAGTGGTAGTATATAGCAGCCCCAGCGGTAGTATATAGCAGCCCCAGTGGTAGTATATATAGCAGCCCCAGTGGTAGTATATAGCAGCCCCAGCGGTAGTATATAGCAGCCCTAGTGGTAGTATATAGCAGCCCCAGTGGTAGTATATAGCAGCCCCAGCGGTAGTATATAGCAGCCCCAGTGGTAGTATATAGCAGCCCCAGTGGTAGTATATAACAGCCCCAGTGGTATACAGGCCCCAGCAGTATATACAGCAGCCCTGGGGATATACAGCAGCCCCCAGGGGTAATACAGCAGCCCCCAGGGGGTATCCAGCAGCCCCCTGGGGGTACCCAGCAGCCCCCTGGGGGTACCCAGCTGCCCCCAAATGCTGGCACTCACCCCCCATCTGCTTATCTTACCATCCCGGTCTTCTGATCAGCGCCGCTCCTCGGTGCTCCGTTCTTCTTGCTCCGTCCTCCGTCCTCGCTGCATCCGGGATCTCCGGACGTCGCACAATGACGTCATATGCCTGCGACGGCCGGGGATCCCGGATGTAGCTGGACGGATGGAGCACCGAGGAGCGGCGCTGATCAGAAGACCGGGATGGTAATATAACCAGCGGGGGGGGCCCTTACAAGGGGGGAGAGTGCCAGCATTTGGGGGCATATATGAACTGCTTCCCCCTGCCGCTGATTGACAGGGGGAAGCAGTGCATATATAATGAGCGGCCCCACGTGACGGGGCCGCTCATACAGCAGCCTCCCCCCTCCAGCCTCCACAGCCCCCACCCGTATTGACTCGTGTATAAGCCGAGGGGGAGACTTTTCAGCCCAAATTTTGGGCTGAAAAACTCGGCTTATACACGAGTATATACGGTACATGGTAACCTAAGTAAAGGTTTGGTTAAAGCAATGTATGAGAATTCTCTTCTCATCATCATGCAGTCGCACTTTTTTGCACATAAACGCGCGCAAAAAGTGGCACTGTCAAATACAAAGCAAACTGTGCCACATCTGAACGTAGCCTAACAAGATTATCCACAGAATAGGAAGGAAGTGCAGCACCGCAATGTATAAGGAAGTCAGAGGATATTAGGCAATATTCATAATTAATTGACTTTATTGGAATCCATAAAAATAGTCAGCGTGACTTGGTTTGAACAGTAATTCTGTGCCAAAAGACAGAGTCCCTTAATGGGACCAAACTTGAGCACCAGCCAGTGAGAGTAGTGCCGTGTTTTATTACAATATTCTGTCGGATGTCATTCGAGTGCAGTCCAATATATGCCAACAAAGACAATAAGGAAGATAGGGAGCTTTCATTTTCTATCTCCTTAAGGTACCGTCATACACTACGATATCGGTAACGATATCGCTGAAATGTCACGGTTTTTTGATCATTCAAATGACATCGTTTGTGCATCATTGCGAGTAAATGAACGATGTTGAAATAATCAATCGTTGAATCGCTGATCAAAAATTTGTGCTTCAGACATGAAATCCGTCGTTCGTCGTCCAATTAAAGTTCTGTCAACCTGCTGCATTGTTGTGTGTGACATCACAATAAACAATGTCATTCACAACTTCAGCGATCCTGAAATCAATTCTGTAGGCGTGCTTTGGGGTTCTTGTTTCCGCGCCCCCTGAGCGACGATTGGTGTTTGTGCTTGTGTTCCGATTGGCTGTTGTGTGATGTCCAACCCAAGGCGCCATATTTCCTTATCCATGCTTGGAAGTTGTGTGTCATTGAGTTGTTTAAGTTAAAATCAAACATCAATTAACCAAGCAGACTGATGGAAGTCGCCCTACATGTTGTGTAGGCGTATTTAAACGCTCGTGCGGCCGCAAATGAGACTTTGTGATCTGAAAAGAAAAATGTGGTGTTGCACATATACACATGATGGGATGGGTAGTTACTACATGATAGTGTGTTTTCCAAAGACGGTTGATACTTGTTTGGCCATATGTAATTTCAGGCATGTATGTGCTGTTTGTTTTTTTTTTTTTTAGGCATCTTCATACATTGGCCCCGTTCAAGCGTAGCCCTAAATAAATTTCATATCACAGCAGTTGCAACACAAAGGCACAAACTACTCTGGGGATGCAGCTGTGGCTTGCACAGGCATCACAAAATTATTTCACTGGTCTACGCAATTTTTCTGGCAAAAGGTTTTAAAACATATTTGAAGTCAATTTTGGCTGCTGATTACCAATATGAACTCCGTTTTTTGCTATTACATCGGGATTTCGAGATATTTTCAAATTTTTATGAAAATTACTCCTATCGAATGTTTTTTGATAAAAACACATGATTTTCGGGACTACATTTTGTATATTTTTAATCAAGGAATAACAAAGATTACAAAGTCTATGTACAGCAAATCAAATATACTTACAGAATTAAACTACAAAATATAAAAACACATACAGTTAGGGCCAGAAATATTTGGACAGTGACACAAGTTTTGTTATTTTAGCTGTTTACAAAAACATGTTCTGAAATACAATTATATATATAATATGGGCTGAAAGTGCACACTCAGAGCTGCAATATGAGAGTTTCCACATCCAAATCGGAGAAAGGGTTTAGGAATCATAGCTCTGTAATGCATAGCCTCCTCTTTTTCAAGGGACCAAAAGTAATTGGACAATGGACTCTAAGGGCTGCAATTAACTCTGAAGGCGTCTCCCTCGTTAACCTGTAATCAGTGAAGTAGTTAAAAGGTCAGGGGTGGATTCCAGGTGTGTGGTTTTGCATTTGGAAGCTGTTGCTGTGACCAGACAACATGCGGTCAAAGGAACTCTCAATTGAGGTGAAGCAGAACATCCTGAGGCTGAAAAAAAAGAAAAAATCCATCAGAGAGATAGCAGACATGCTTGGAGTAGCAAAATCAACAGTTGGGTACATTCTGAGAAAAAAGGAATTGACTGGTGAGCTTGGGAACTCTAAAAGGCCTGGGCGTCCACGGATAACAACAGTGGTGGATGATCGCCACATACTTTATTTGGTGAAGAAGAACCCGTTCACAACATCAACTCAAGTCCAGAACACTCTCAGTGAAGTAGGTGTATCTGTCTCTAAGTCAACAGTAAAGAGAAGACTCCATGACAGTAAATACAAAGGGTTCACATCTAGATACAAACTATTCATCAATTCCAAAAATAGACAGGCCAGAGTTAAATTTGCTGAAAAACACCTCAAGAAGCCAGCTCAGTTCTGGAAAAGTATTCTATGGACAGATGAGACAAAGATCAACCTGTACCAGAATGATGGGAAGAAAAAAGTTTGGAGAAGAAAGGGAACGGCACATGATCCAAGGCACACCACATCCTCTGTAAAACATGGTGGAGGCAACGTGAAGGCATGGGCATGCATGGCTTTCAATGGCACTGGGTCACTTGTGTTTATTGATGACATAACAGCAGACAAAAGTAGCCGGATGAATTCTGAAGTGTACCGGGATATACTTTCACCCCAGATTCAGCCAAATGCTGCAAAGTTGATTGGACGGTGCTTCATAGTACAGATGGACAATGACCCCAAGCATACAGCCAAAGCTACCCAGGAGTTCATGAGTGCAAAAAAGTGGAACATTCTGCAATGGCCAAGTCAATCACCAGATCTTAACCCAATTGAGCATGCATTTCACTTGTTCAAATCCAGACTTAATACGGAAAGACCCACAAACAAGCAAGACCTGAAGGCTGCGGCTGTAAAGGCCTGGCAAAGCATTAAGAAGGAGGAAACCCAGTGTTTCGTGATGTCCATGGGTTCCAGACTTAAGGCAGTGATTGCCTCCAAAGGATTCGCAACAAAATATTGAAAATAAAAATATTTTGTTTGGGTTATGTTTATTTGTCCAATTACTTTTGACCTCCTAAAATGTGGAGTGTTTGTAAAGAAATGTGTACAATTCCTACATTTTCTGTCAGATATTTTTGTTCAACCCTTCAAATTAAACGTTACAATCTGCACTTGAATTCTGTTGTAGAGGTTTCATTTCAAATCCAATGTGGTGGCATGCAGAGCCCAACTTGCAAAAATTGTGTCACTGTCCAAATATTTCTGGACCTAACTGTATATATGGCACACATATGAATGGCAAATGGCAGTTATTTGAACTTACTTTTCTTGGCTGATCTGTGATGTACAGCTTCTGGGTTGTCTCTCATTAAGCTCCAGCAATAGTCAGCCATCATATGTGAATCCCACCGACCTTGATACCGTTCTTCCATTGTTTTAATGTCCTGATGAAAACGCTCCCCTTGTTCCTCGCTCACATCCACAAGGTTCTCTGGAATTAAGTCTAAATGGTTGTGTAAATAGTGAATCTTGATACTCATTCTACATCCAAGATTTCGCAGACTCATTAGTAGCTCTTCCACAAACTCTTCATAGTTGTCTGCTTTCTTATTCTCTAGAAAATTCTGCACCACATTACAAAATGCATTCCAAGCTCTTTCTTCTGTCTCATTCATTGATGTGATAAAATTTGGGTCTCTCATAAGTGTTCTTATTTGAGGTCCATCAAATATTCCAGCCTTTTTCTTCTCTTCACTAAGACCAGGAAAAGTTGAACATATATATAGTTAAAGCATTCTCCACTGTGATTGAGAGCTTTGACGAACTGCTTCATAAATCCATGTTTTATGTGCAAGGGAGGAAAGACAATGGAGGGCACCTCGGCCGCTGCCATATGCTCTAGATTGCCGAGCCCTCAGCTGGCACAGCAACAACAATTCCACTCTCCGGGCAATGATACAAGACAAGAAAAGAAGCCCCCCTTCTCTCAACTACCTTTAGCCTGCCTTCTCAGGTTCCCCTCCTCCCCCTTTTCTCACTAGCCTTCAGCCTGCCTCCTGGCTATAAGTAGCCTTACCTAGGGGCAACCTCCCTCTTACCATCCTGCTCCCCAGGCGAACATCAACGCCCACCCTCCCTCGCGGTCAGCCGCGGTTTTTTTCGCGGCCGCACCTGCCGCAAGTGCAAAACCGCACTTGCCGCACCTGCCGCAAGTCCGCCTATACTTTGCATGGCAAAAACCTCAACCGCGCCGCAAGTGCAGCCGGTATGCGGTAATCGCGGCAGATGCGGTTTTTTCACCGCATCTGCCGCGATTTGAAAAAAACGCTGATGTGAAAGGGCCCTTAGGCTAGGGTCACAGTTGCATTTTTTACAAGCGTTTTTGGAGACCTGCGTTTTCAAAAACGCATGTAAAAACGCACCCATAGGCCCCCATGTTAAAAAAACGCATGCCCTAATAGCAAAAACGCATGTGTGACAGTACCATGCGTTTTTGGTGCATTTCCAAAAACGCATGCGTCTTTTAATATGGGGCCCTATGGGAAGCGCATGCAAAAATGCATGTACAATTAGTGCCATTCAAAAACGCATGTGTTTTCCATAGGAGCCCATGTCAAAAAAACGCAAGAGTTTTAGAAAACGCATGCGTTTTTTAACATGGGCTCCTATGGAAAACGCATGCGTTTTTGAATGGCACTAAATGGTACTAATTGTACATGCGTTTTTGCATGCGTTTTCCATAGGGGCCCATGTTATAAAAACGCATGCGTTTTCTACAAAAACGCATGCGTTTTCTACAAAAACGCATGCGTTTTTCAAAACGCACCAAAAAATAGTGCATGCACTATTTTTTGGTGCGGATTTAAAAACGCAGCCAAAAATGCAGGGAGCCATCACACACCTTACAAAACTCATGCTGACATGACAAAACGCATGTAAAAACGCATGAGTTTTTAAAAGGCACTACAAAAACGCATGTCAACTGTGACCCCAGCCTTAGCTCTGGTTGCTGCCAATAAAGTCAGATGAGGGATATGGTGCGAGGTGAGCTCCTGAGTTTGTTTCAAACAAGAGGACCAAATTTATGATATACTATTACATCCAACATCATGATGGCATATCTCCCAACTTTTGAATAACAGAAAGAGAGACAAATTATGCATGATAGCAAATTTTGACCACATCCATTGCCACTAGGGATGAGCGAGTCTACTCGCTAGGACTCGTTACTCGGCGATTCTTAAGGACTCGCTGGACTCGGGAATCGGCGAGTCTTTTAGCGAAGACTCCGCCTAGTAACGAGTCCAAAGCGGGCGAGTCGGTGTGCGGCAGGCGGGCTGTTTCGCGGCTGGAGGAGGTAAGGTTTGGCCCTGACAGCACCCCCCGCCCCCCCCCGTGCTCAAGGCTGTCCGACTGACAGCACCCCCCCCCCCCCCGGTTCTCAAGGCTGTCCGGACCTGACAGCACCCCCCCCCCCCCCGGTTCTCAAGGCTGTCCGGACCTGACAGCACCCCCCCCCCCCCCCCGGTTCTCAAGGCTGTCCGGACCTGACAGCACCCCCCCCCCCCCCCCAGCGTCCAGGCTTCGACAGACATACCTAACTGCCAGCCAGGGGAAAGGCTACCAGCCCAGCCCTGAGCAATGCTCCGCCACCTACGAGTCATGCGATCCGAGTCCTGAATTATCTATCGGCACGAATCATATTCCCCTATTCCTTTTAACATTGGACTCGCTAGACTCGCCACGAGTCCCGAGTCCTGGGCTCGGACTCGTGCGGGTCTAGCGATTCCGAGTAATTTAGGACTCGCTCATCCCTAATTGCCACACTCATTTACACTTTTTTCTACCGTGGTAAGAGAAGTGTATCCAGGACAGATGGGACTGAAGATGAGAAGATTAATTCATAGGACTGCAGTCCAGTCTTTAGGCTAGTGGTACCAGGTGGCAGGATGGAAGGCTGTGAAGGTGTGGCTTTTGATTATCCAGGGCTGCCATGACGTCTTCCGTGCATCATGCTCATCACTAGTTGGGACCTATCAATTTAATTTTGTTCATTCATTCATAGTCATAGCAGCAAGAACATTCTTATCTTTGTTTAACGCTAGGGTCAAACTAGCCTTTACCCTAGCATTCAGGGGATTCCGTCTAAAACTTAAAATTTAGCAGTATATACTGCAGTGTTAAATCAAAGGTAACACTGTGTTAACACTGTCAATTCATCCCTTTGGCAGACGGAACCCAAGCGCATTGCAAATGCCGGCATCTGAGTGTCGGAGTTTGAAATCTCGCGCTTTTTCTAAGTGCATCACATGACGGGCACTGAAGCATTTACAGAAGCTGGGCCCTCCTCTCCCTTTTCTGTTGACTCTGGGCGATATCAGGATTCTGGGTCCGTGCACGCTGAAACCTACAGGGTGAGCTGGTTCCTTCCTCTCTGATTCACTAACGCAGTCTTACCTTTCCAGTAAACACTGCATTAATGCTGCCAAATTCTAAGTTTTAGACGGAACCACCTGAACGCATGGGTAAATGCTAGTTTGACCCAAGCCTAAGCTTCATTATATGATGTCTGGCTTTTTTCTGTATCCAATGCTATGTTCACACATATCATAAACACTGTGTTTTTGTTTCTGCTGGTGTCCACATTGAACCATTTAATTATCTTTTCAGGTTATTGCATTTTTGCTACATTTTTAGCCCTCTTCCCTCTTACTGGATGCATTTTTGATGCACATGTGAAGCCAAAATTTTTAGTATTTCTTTATAGCACTTAAAAAAATAACTGCAGTTTATTAAATGCAATTTTTAGGTTCTACATAGGAGACTTTAGAGAAAAAAAAACTCCCAAACTGCACAGTTCAGCAGCATCTTTAGATGCACAGTGAGTGAAAAAAGCAGTAGAAAAATGCAACATACATGCTATGGCCTATTCCACACCTCTGCACCTGACATATCACCTGCGCCAGCCTAGTCACGCTGGCGCAGGTGCAGGCGCAGAGGTGATTTGGGGTACTGTGGGGCCATGTTTACAGCTTTTGTAAACGCATACCTAGTGCCCCCTGTGCGCTCAGCTGCGCTCGTTGCCCCCATTATAGCCTATGGCTGAGCACAGCCGAGCGCACGCTCTGTATAGTGAGAATCGCAAGTGAAAGTGGCAGAGCGCACGGTGCATGCGCCTGTCACTTAGCACCCGGAAACGCCCAATCACAGTATGGCCTTTTTCACACACACCAATGCGTTTTTTTAGCACATTGAAAAACTGATCAGTTTTTCTTAGGTTGCCAAATAGTGTCCCCTGTGGGTCTGAAAGTGTTTGAGAAGTTTTTGGACTTAGTCATTTTTTCACCAAATCGCATGTAAAAACGCATGCGTTAACGCAGGGTGCCTATATGTGCCGTTTAAAAACGCATGCGTTTCCCATAGGGCCCCATGTTAAAAAAACGCATGCGTTTTTTTACAGCACCCAAAAAACTCTGCATGCAGCGTTTTTTGGAATGGGGGAAAAGAACGCAAGTGTAGCTAAAAAACGCATGTACACTTAAATGTACCATGCGTTAACGCATCTATGTTTTTGAAAAACTGCAAAAAAACGCAGAGAGTGCCAAAAACGCAGGTATGTGTGAACAAGGCCTATGACTGGTAGTGATGTGGTAGTTAAAAAGAGAGGAGCTGTTACCAAGTTAGAAAACGGCTTGGGGGTTCACCACACCGTGGGGTGTGACACTGACTCCAGGGGTGACTGTGACCCTGAGAAAGAAAGGGAGTACAGTAAGGAAGGGCCCAGCAAGACAGTAAATCCTCCCATCACCAAAGGAGCAAGCACAACAAAGAAGCTGCCCGAGTGACCCTTGCTGATAATATGTCGTCTACTTTTATTCCATGTGTGAGTTGTCTTCCAGAGACTGAGATCAGAATGGGAGGTGAAGTGTCTTTGCCAGTAGAAACTGCTGGGGCTGAGACAGATATTGTGCTGTCAGTGGTACTGATACAGTGTAACGACAATGCTCCACAAGGTGAAGTCAGAGAGATGGAGCCAGCCAAGAAGATAGTGTGGGTGTCCTCTCCAGGTTCTGAGCAAGCAGTTGATGGTCGGTCAGTTGGTGGCGCTACAGGAGAAGAAATCCTGAGAAGTGCTAGTGGAGCAGAAGTCCACAATTGTAAAGAAGAGCAGACCCATAATAGACCTCCCTCTGGGGAGGCTGTGAGCAAAAACAGTACCATGAGTGAAGTAGAGGAGAAGGTTGAAAACTCCAAAGACCCTGAGGGTGAAGAGTCGGAGGGTGTGAAAACCTCTGAAAGTCACTTTGCCCAAGAGAGGGCTAATGGTGATACTACTGAGACCCATGAGAAGGCTGAAGCTGCCACTGCTGAGACCCAGGCGAAGACCAAGGGTGCAGAAGTAGAAGAAGCCACAAGGAAGTGAGGTCTGAAGCAGGTACCTTCTGGAGTGATGTAAGTTCAACCAATCTGGAGGATAAAAGGAGTGAGCTAAGGAGGCTCAAGGAGATGGTACAAGCTCATTTGAAGCAGGAGAAGCTAGACATGCTGTTGAGAGCTGAGTAAGTGCCCTGAAAAGAGCAGTTGAAGCAAGAAGAGCTTCATAGACAGGCTGCTGAGTGCCGAGTAAGTGCTCTGGAGAGAGAGATGTCCAGGGGCTGGCTGGCAGATTTCAGTCTGGGTGGCAAGCACAGTGCAGAGGCCCATAATGACGGGCCGCCAGCCCCTCTGCCGCCTGAGGTCAAGTGAGGAGCGGGGGGTGCTACCGCGGGTGAGGAGCAGGAGCGGGGAGGGGGCATTAGGGATCGGGGAGCGAAGCACAAAGCAGGAAAGCCGGTGGAGAAGTCCTCTTCTTACCACAGGTTTCCCCGCCTGTGTCTTTCGCTCCACAATCCCGATGCTGCGCTCCCTCCTCCCTGTAGTTGCTCCCCAGGCCCAGTACTAACATTAAAGCAAAGACCGCAGCCTTATCATTTATAATGTGACGCATGGTGCCTGCATATGCTTGCAGACCGCCGTGTGCTCCCATTGCCCGTCATGAGTGATCTGTGCGCATGCGGAGACATGCGCACAGATCACACACTGGCGTCCGCTCAGGGAACGCGACAGGTCGGGTTTTCGGTGCGGACGGGAGTGTGTGATCTGTGCGCATGCCTACGCATGCGCACAGATCACTCATGGCGGGCAATGGGAGCGCACGGCTGTCTGCAAACATCTGCAGACAGACACCGTGCGTCCCATTATAAAAGATAGGGCTGCCGGCTCCTTGCAGATGTCCTCCGCAGAACGGTGTGGAGGCATCTGCAAATGTGAACCCAGCCTTACATTTAGGCTGCCTTCACACTGGCGTTCCCCTTCGCAGCATTCTGTCTGTCTGCGCTCCGCTCTGAGGGACCGGGTGGGTGGGTTCACACAAGGTTCACTAAGTGCGTGCTGACGTAGCACACACACTACACACCGCTCTGAACCCTGCCTCCCTCCCTGTCTTTGCTGGGCTGCCTGGCGCAGTGGCCATCCAATTCCGGCGTCCTGCAGGCCAGCCGGGTGCCATGACAACGCACCCGCTGCTGCCCGGAAGCCTGGACCGGTCCCGCGGTGGCGCTGCCTGCAGAGAGCTGAGAGCTCTGCTCAGAGGTGAGTGCGGCTGCGGCGGCTGCGGCCGCGCCGACAGACGTCACGGCCGCCTGCCCCGCTAGCACTGACTCAGTCAGTGAGTCAGTCATGGGTGTACCCAGGATCATAAGTAGGGGGGGGCAAGCCATGGTCGTTCAGGTTGCGCCCGCTTCTTGTACCATCACTGCGCAGCAGCACACGGGCCGCTAAGGGTCCCGTGTGTTTCACTGAGCCTCCTGCTATCCACTGCCGCCCCCCTGCGCTTCCTCTTACCACAGGGGTGATGCCATGCATTGCACAGTGGAACGCATAAAAAGCAGGAAGCACTACCTTCTCCTAGTGTGGACTAGGTGTCACTTCCTGCTTTTATGCGTTCCACTGTGCAACGCTCGGCGTCACGACCTCCTCCTGTATCTTCAATTTTGGGAAGCTGCGGTGAAACCAGGATATGTAAGTACAGATTTTTTTTAAGGAGTACACGCTGGCCAGAGGAGTATGGGGGGGAAAAGGGGGTGGCTCACTGTGGCTGCATTATACTGTATGGAGAATTATGAGGCTGTACTGTGCTATATGGAAGGCTGTACTATGCTAAACACAGGACTGTGAGGGTGCATTAGACTGTATGGAGGGCTATATGGAGAACTATGGGGGTGCATTATACTACATGGAGGACTATTGATGGTGCATTATACTGTATAGAGGACTATGGGTGAATTATACTTTATGGAGAATTATGGGGGTGAATTCTACTATATGGAGAACTATAAGAGTGCATTATACTGTATGGATTGGAGGTGCATTATAATGTATGGAGGCATATGAGGCTACATTATACTATATAGAGGATAGTGGGGTTGCATTATGATAATTGGATGACTATGGGGGTACCTTATGAATGGGGGACTATGGGGTGCATTATAATACATAGAGGACTATGGGAATACATTGTAATGTATGGAGGAATGTGGGGATGCATTATAATAATTGGAGGACTATGGTAGCTGAGGAGGAGGACCATATAAACCATGATGGGGGACATATATACCACGATAAAGGCCATATTCCAGGAGGAGGACCATATACAGCAGGATAAGGGATATTAATACATAATGAAGGGGGAGAGGGGTCAATTTGTGAGTATAGGATTTAGAATGTTACACTGGGCCCATACATCTGACCAACGTGCACGCGGAAGGTGGGGGGCCTACAATGCGCACCTGTGCCCATCAGACTTATTGCGCCACTGGGGAGCCCTATGGGGGCAGGGGCTGTATATGACATGGGCGGGCTGCCGTCAGGGGCCGGGCGAGATTAATATATTTAATATATTTGCTCCGAACGTTGCACCCGGTCTTATTTTCAGGGGTAGGCATACACACACAGGGGCATACACTCGCAGTACGGTGGCTCAGTGGTTAGCACAGTATATGGCCGCTCAGTGGTTAGCACTGTATATGGTGGCTCAGTGGTTAGCACTGTATATGGTGGCTCAGTGGTTAGCACTGTATATGGTGGCTCAGTGGTTAGCACTGTATATGATGGCTCAGTGGTTAGCACTGTATACGGTGGCTCAGTGATTAGCACTGTATGGTGGCTCAGTGGTTAGCACTGTATATGGTGGCTCAGTGGTTAGCACTGTATACGGTGGCTCAGTGGTTAGCACTGTATATGGTGGCTCAGTGGTTAGCACTGTATATGGTGGCTCAGTGGTTAGCACTGTATATGATGGCTCAGTGGTTAGCAGCACAGTATATGGTGGGCAGGCGGTTAGACCAGGATGAAGGCTGGGGGGTGAGCGCAGGAGGACGGAGGCTGGAGGGGTGAGCGCAGGATGACGAAGGCTGTTGGGGTGAGGGCAGGAGGACAGAGGCTGGAGGGGTGAGGGCAGGAGGACGGAGGCTGGAGGGGTGAGGGCAGGAGGACGGAGGCTGGGGGGTGAGGGCAGGAGGACGGAGGCTGGAGGGGTGAGGGCAGGAGGACGGAGGCTGGAGGGGTGAGGGCAGGGGGACAGAGGCTGGAGGCCCCCATCACAAGCACAGTGCAGCCAACTTTATCTTTATTTACATTACATTTATTTTACACTCACTGTGATCCTCCGGCTGCTCTGTCTCTGCCTCCAGCCCCCCACAGGGCAGCTGCACAGGCTCTTCTGCTCCCGGGGCCGGCACTGCAGCTTGCACTGTGTAGCATTGCACACACACACATTGCGCACACACACATTGCGCACACACACATTGCACACACACACATTGCACCATTGCACACATTGCACCATTGCACACATTGCACCATTGCACACACACACATTGCACACACACACATTGCACATACACACATTGCACATACACACATTGCACCATTGCACACACACACATTGTACATACACACATTGCACCATTGCACATATACATATTGCACACACACACACATTGCACACATACATTGCACACACAGACATTGCACATACACACATTGCACCCACACACATTGCACATACACACATTGCACAGACATTGCACATACACACATTGCACATACACATATTGCACCATTGCACACACACATTGCACATACACATATTGCACCATTGCACACACACATTGCGCATACACACATTGCACCATTGCACATACACATATTGCACATACACACACATTGCACACATACATTGCACACACAGACATTGCACATACACACATTGCACCCACACACATTGCACATACACACATTGCACACACATTGCACATACACATATTGCACCATTGCACACACACATTGCACATACACATATTGCATCATTGCACACACACATTGCACACACACATTGCACACACAGACATTGCACATACACACATTGTACCATTGCACATACACACATTGCACACACACACACTTTGCACATACACACATTGCACACACACACACATTGCACACACAGACATTGCACATACACACATTGTACCATTGCACATACACACATTGCACACACACACACTTTGCACATACACACATTGCGCACACACACACACATTGCACATACACACATTGCACACACTGTCACTCTGCACAGCACACTGCACCTTCTTTCCTTGGGGCCATTGTCTTCTTGTCGACTCTTCACTCACTCTGTCTTCACTTGTAGCTCGCCTTGAGAGCTCTTTGCTCCAGCCTCCCCCCTCACCACCAGGCCAGGCCAGCAGTGTCCCCACTCCCCAGATAGACCCCACTCCAACATGGGACTCGGCACTCTCAGTGCAGTGATGTCACACAACACACATCACTGTTCTGAGTCCCCCTGCAGGCCTGCCAGACAGTGCCTGCCGAGCTGATCTGCAGTCGGCAGATACTGTCTGAGGCTGCTGATGCTGAGGGCACCCGGCGATGTGATCACTGATCTACCCGGCGCCCTGCCTGCTGGGGGCTGCTGGGGGCTGCTGCAGCTGCCGGCCTGCCGCCCCGCCGCCCCATGTCACACACGGGTGGCGCTCTGCGGCTGTGCCGCTGCCGCTGACACTGTCATGCCACAGACGTCACACTCTCACAGTAGGTGCCAGTTCCGGTGCGCAACTGCGGGGGGGAAAAGCAGCCTCTTGGGGGGGGCACCTGCCCCCCCCCCTGCCCCACGCTGGGTACGCCCATGGAGTCAGTGACTCGCTCCCGCCGCGCCCGGCGTCCCGCCGGTTGCCAGGACGACACAGCCTTTGCTGCGATTTGAAGCCCGGAGCGGTCCCACTGCGGCCGCACCGCACTGACAGCCGGCCGCTCTCAGATCATTTCACTGTTCAGGGCGGCTGCCAGCAGTACCGGGCGGCCCTGAACTGCCACTAAACCGGCGGCCTGGAGGGCAGTTGCCCCCCAGAAACCCGGGCCAGTCCGCCCCTGGAGATGTCCCAGCTCAGAGGTTGCCTGGCCAAAAGCCAGACAGAGAATAAGGCAGCGTTGAAGAAGATGGAGCAGCAGGTATCCGTTCTGTTAAACCATCTCGAAGAGGTGGAAGTCTGGAGAGAGATGATTCCGGAAACTGAGCAAGGTGATCATCTAGTGGCAGAAGAGAAGGGTGAGACTCCCTTGTTCAAGTGCCTGGTAGAGACTTGAGAGACAAGTGTACCAAAAAGTCTGTGCATGACGACTTTAAAAAGGCTGTGGAAGCCTGTAATGTGTATGGTCTTCAGTAGTTAAACAGCTCGTGGTTCTGTCCACATCCAAAGTCACCGTGGATCGGGTGGCTATCCTGAGGGACATGCACTTGAGGTGTGTTTGCATGAAGCAGTTGATCTGGTTGAAGAACAAAGGAGTTGCTAGGCGGCTGGAGCTTATGAGGAAAGCCCGAAGTCTTATGGAAGATTTTGTCCAGGTGCCTAGTGCTCTGCTGAGAGAAGTCATCTGGAAAAATGGACGACTCATGCAGGAATTGGTGAATAAGTCTGGAGTGACGAGAGTAAGAATTCCTCATAGTAGCAAAGACAAAATACCCAGGGAAGTTGGTATAGTTCTGTTCCTCATGGTGGGGACAGTGGAGAGTCTTGACAATATGCGGAGTCTTCTCACATATAGGGTGACTCACCTAAAAGAAGTACAGCAGTTAAGGATAGAAAGAGTGAGAATCGAGAGACAGCATCGTTGCCGAAGATGAAAGCGTTCTTTAAATCATGGTACCCAACATAGTCCTCCCAATAAAAGATTGGCCATGGCAGAAACTAGAGACAAATGGTGCAATGGGTCTCGAGGCAATGAAGAAAGGTGCAAACAGAGAGCTATCCGAAGACATCCTGGGGATAGGGGGCAAATTAGGTTGAGGGGTAGTGAACCCACTGTTACACCAATCCAGCAAAAGAAGTTTTCAGGGCACTAAGAAGTGTTAACTATCAAGTTCCGGGATATCATCCCTTGGAGACGGGTTCCCCTCCGGCGGTGCACATCCAAAGCACCAGAATGTTATACAGCAATGGATGAAAAAGGCAGAACTCACCAGTTATGTGCAGGGTGGTCTTTTAATCCAGAATTTCAAGGATAGACAGGGTGCAGGGAGCTGACCACGGAGGGCCGGTGGACAACGACGCCGTTTCGCAAACGATGTTGCTTCTACCTGGACCCGTAGAAGCAACATCGTTTGCGAAACGGCGTTGTTGTCCACAGGCCCTCCGTGGTCACCTCCATGTACCCTGTCAATCCTTGAAATTCTGGATTAAAAGACCACCCTGCACATAACTGGTGAGTGCTGCCTTTTTCTTCAATTACTGTTACACCAATGCTGAAGCTCCTAGACAAGAGACCTACTTGTGTATGTGACGATAATGAGTCGAACCTGACCGTGGATACAGGGAGAAATTAATCGCTCTGCTGTATTGACTGCAGGGGTAGGGGAGGCCTACTATAGATGTGACTCTAAGAAATGAGGTGACTGAGTCTGATAGGCCATGGTTCACGAATGGAAAGTTGGTGACACCAAGAAACTATGTGATCTGATGCTCATAGTCGACTTAGACGGTCCATTCGACTGGTAGGCCGAGACAATAAGGATGCCCTATCTTGAGGCCCTGGATCATGGTCATGTGTTCATCCCCACGGGTTTGAACAGAGGGGCAGGATATGTGATGTGCCAAAGGCTATGGTAAGAATGATAGGTATGTATCACACAGACAGAGGTCTGCGTCGATTTTACTCCAGAATGATTGCTGAGACTTGTTGTTCCACATGTCTCTATAGTATGATTAGGACTGGAGTTAAGGGTTAACCAGAAAGTGATGGGCAGGTCTGGTTAATGTGGCGCCCCGCAATGAGTGCGTCACAAGAGGGTATTGCAGCCAAAACTGCAGCAGCAATATTCTCTGACTCAGCAGTCACACGGTTAACTCAGAGATCCATACCCTACATGCATCACCTAGCATAGAGGGCCAATCAGGTCCTGGTGGGCGGAGTGTAAGGGTAGTGGATTTTGGACCCGCCTGATGATGCCCGTAGTTCGGTTGATTAGGCACCGAGGGTAATGGTGCTCAACCGGGGTGATGGCAGGTAGATGGGCCAGGGAGGAGTGCCGGGCTCCTATGCGCGCCAACATGGAGGCTCGCGCCGAGGCTCGCCGCCAACCCCCGTTACCTGATGAACTCCGCAAGACAGGTAGAGTGAGCACCTTCAACCTATCTACCGGGTGTGGTTTTGCCAGGGAGGAGGGCGTGTATGAGGAAGTGTTTGTGGGGCGCCGTGACATGGAGTCGCACTTACTGAGAGGGCATCCAGACCGCAACTTGTATAGAGGGGACATTATAACCTACGAGAGGCATGTGTGCTACGATGGGTGGTTCGCTATACGGGTGCGCAATACTGCCCTTCATAAGTGTCTTACTGTTTGAACTTTGCAAAGAGACTTCTCCCTGTTTAATCGCTAACACCGCAACTTGGCGGCTACAGCCTGGACTCAAACTAAGGACAGCCAACCGCCCGCCGGGTCCGCGAATGTGTTAACCTGTTTTCTTTACTTGCAACATCTAAAGTGAATGTTTACCTGTTATTAATAAAAGTGTTACTTTTATTACCTGTTATAAAATACAAAATATCTCTGTAATGTTTGGGTAGTGCGACACTTGGGGACAAGTGTATTTCACCAAGGGGGAGTGTGGCGCCCCGCAACGAGTGCGTCACAAGAGGGTATTGCAGCCAAAACTGCAGCAGCAATATTCTCTGACTCAGCAGTCACATGGTTAACTCAGAGATCCATGCCCTACATGCATCACCTAGCATAAAGGGCCAATCAGGTCCTGGTGGGCGGAGTGTAAGGGTAGTGTGTAGTGGAGAACTGAGTACAATTAGAGAGTCTGAAAAAAGAGAGAACCCCTGCGAGCAACGTAGGAGAAGGAGCGAAACCAACGAGCTCTACAACCTAGGAGAGGGGGTTGCACAGTTCCGTGCGGCCCCCTGGCCAATTTCCCTGGCCCATCTCCCTGCCATCACCCCGGTTGAGCACCATTACCCTAGGTGCCTAATCAACCAAACTACGGGCAATCATCCCGTGCCCATCTACAGCCGGTTTGCTGGTACCGAAGCTAGGAGTAGTTCAGCACTTCTACGCGAACCAGAGGAGTGGAGGGACCGCTTTACAGGAGCACCCCACCATCGCCAAATCCAGTCGTCTAACCAGCGGTGTACCCACCAAGGGACCCAAGGCTCCCCAAAACCCAAAACACCTATAACGTATACTCTGGGTAGGGCATTGAAGCAGCCTACCTGTACCCGACCTGGTATTCTTGGGCGACAACGGCAACACAATTTAACTAGAATGGAGGAATACCGCGGATCTCTGAGAAACACTGGTCATTGCTGAGTCCACCCGGTCCACTACCCGTCACTGTATGCCATGTACTGCCTGCTGGTTACAGTAAAGAACCCGTTACAGATACTTACAGTGTCCGTGCCTTCTTATGAACTGTTTATCCGCATGCTAAGGTAACCGCAGCTGCCTCAGAACATCTTGTGCAGCTTCTAGCTCCGGGGATCACCGCTCACCGCAAAGCAAATTCTGCAGTGGACCAAGTAGAACAGTAGCAAGAAGTCTTCTCTTCCTGCAAAATCTTGGGAATATTATCAATCATAATCCTTTGTCCATTGACTTGCACAAGAGATCTATTTGCGCTCATCATCCAGTTGACTTCCGCTGCTTTATTTTTCCAGTTCAGAGTTAGCCAAACCTGAGGATCGCAGGCTACACTCACTACTGCCTTCTATTACTCCATGTCTCTTGCCCTTTTTCCATGTAGTTTCTGCTATTAAATGAGTTAAATAATAGAGTGAGGGCCCTACAATATGAATAAGTGAGGGCATTCTCAAATATCACAAGAGGGACCTCCAAAATTTCTAGAGGAGGGCACATCCAAATGTATGTAACAGAGCCACATAAGGGCTCTCACTAAATTCAGGTTTCCTTCCTATTGCAGGCCCACTGAACATTTGAATTTAGGGCCACAAAATGTCATGGAGGTGAAGGAGGAAGGTTTTGCCCAATGCTAAAATGGGAATATTGTAAACTGCTATGGAATATGTATTCCGCTATTCTAGTGTTAATGATGGAGGGACCACCAAAATGTCTAAGTAAGAGCAGTCCCTCCAAAACATATGTTAGAGGGTCATCTCTGGATTCTCAGCAATCTCAGGTTTCCTGCCTACTTATAAAAAATTAGAAGGAATCCTGGCACTGACCTGGAGATGCACGCAGCAATAGTATGGATGAAGTGGTGTCTGGATCAAGTGTTGCTCAGCTGCAAGATGAAGTAGTAGATGAATGAGCAAGGACAGAGCGGCACACACAGGAATCCAATTACAGTTTTTCACGGCTTTATTCAGCAATATGCATGGTTACAATGTAGGGAGGGGGTTTGGCCTACTGCTGGCTCTCAGAACATTTGAACTTAGGGCCGCAAATGTCATGGAGGTGGAGGAAAAGGAGGAGAAGGAGGGTTTTGCCCAACGCTAAAATGGGCACATTATAAATTGCTAAGGAATATGTATTCCAATATCTAAGTGTCAATGAGGGAGGGACCGCTAAAATGTCTATGTAACAGTAGTCCCTCCAAAATGTACATTAGAGGGCCATCTCTGGGCCCTTAGCAATCTCAGGTTTTCTGCCTTCTGCAGGCCCTCAGAACATTTGAATTTAGGGCCGCAAATGTCATGGAGGGGGAGGGGAGGGAGGAGGAGAGTTTTCCGTAATGCTAAAATTGGCGCATTGTAAACTGCTATGGAATATGTATTCCAATATCTATGGGTCAATGAGGGAGGGACCACAAAAATGTCTACGAAACAGCAGTTCATCCAAAACATACGTTAGAGGGGCATCTCAGGGCTCTCAGCAATCTCAGGTTTCCTGCATACTGCAGACCCTCAGAACATTTGAATTTAGGGTCGTAAAATGTCATGGTGGTGGAAGAGGAGCAGGAGGGTTTTGCCCAACTGTACAATGGACACATTTTAAAATGCTATGGAATATGTATTCCACTATTTGAGTCTCAATGGGGGAGTGACCACCCAAATGTCGAAGTAAGAGCGATCCCTCCAAAACGTACGTTAGAAGGCCATCTCTGCGCTCCAGTCGCCACTAGAAGTTTACAGCAACTGGGATCGGTAAGTCCAGTCACCCACACACACACACCCAACACACCCCGATCCCAGGGTGGGGACTCTAAGCCTAGCTGTGGGATGGCAGGAGGAGACAGGTGGTGGGTGGGAAGTTAGGACAGGAAGCGGTCAGGGAAGAGGAGACAAAATAAGAAACACCATAGGAAGTCAGTTAGTCTGGGAGAGAGTTAGTCCATTAGTCAGATGGAGAGGAGAGAACCATCAGGACACGGACACGGTGGCCTGTGCCATCATGAGGCTTGTTCCGGGTCCCGGGGCTACAGACCACAGAGAAACAGGAGGAGTCCTAGGGGTGCGGGCTGTGAGCAATCCACCTGCGCACCCGAATCAGCTGTGAAGCCAAAGGACAGGACAGGAACCAGGGGCCCGGCCCTAAGGAGGCAGGGAAGCTTTGATTACTTCAAAGTACTCGTAATGAGTATTGCGATTATGAATATTATGGTTCTCGCTCATCGCTACTGTGAATGTGAAGGTTGTTAGTATGATTATTGAAGAACAGTGATTTTTATTTCATTTACTTGATGTGAGTCAGATGCTATTGCATCCAGAGGGAGGTCTCTGTGTGCTGTGCCTCCCCTCCCTATTTCTTTGTCCATCTCTTCCTGTGTCTGTGTCTGTCTCCTCCTGTGGTGGTCTATGTCTCCTCCTGTGGCTGTCTCTGTCTGTCTCTGTCTCTTCTTATGGCTGTGTCTGTTTCCTTCTGTGGCTTTCTCTGAGTGTCTCTGTCTCCTCTTGTGCCTTTCTCTGTCTCCTCCTGTGGCTGTCTCTGTCTCTTCCTGTTGCGGTCTCTGACTTTTGGACCCTCCTGTGCCTGTCTCTGTGTCCTCCTCGGCCTGTCTCTGTCTCCTCCGGTCCTGTCTCTGTGTCCTCCTGTGCTCGTCTCTGTGTGCTCCTGTGCCTGTCTCTGTGTCCTCCTGTGCTTGTCTATGCCTCCTCCTGTGGCTGTTTCTGAGTGTCTCTATCTTTTCCTGTGCCTGTCTGCTCCTGTGGCTGTCTCTGAGTGTCTCTGTCTCCTCCTGTGTCTGTCTCTGTCTCCTCATGGGGCTGTCTCTGAGTTTTCTCTGTCTCCTCCTGTGCCTGTCTCTGTCTCCTCCTGTGCCTGTCTTTGTCTCCTCATGTGTTTGTCTCTGTCTCCTACTGTGGTTGTTTCTGCGTGTCTCTGTCTGCTCATGTGTCTGCCTCTGTCTGTTCCTGTGGCTGTCTCTGTCTCCTTATGTACTTGTCTCTGTCTGATCCTGTACAGAAAAGAGAGTGCTCCCTGTGAAAGGACCTTCCAGGAATAAGAATTAAAGGGGGCTGTTAGGCCGCTCACCTTGGGGGGTTGTGCGCCCCCGCACAACCCCGGATAAAGCCACCTATGAAATTTATGTCCTCTGGTCGTGGTGCCCGGGTGGCGGCGTCCTCCTATGCCGAACCTGCGGTTCCTCAGCGTGATGTCCAGAGGTCCTTCAGCTTTTTAGGTGCTGTGATCCACTAGAGCAGCTCCTGCCGAACTCCCAGAGGGAGTGGTAGCATACAGGAAAAAAATAGGTTTTTTTTTTATCGGCTTGTGGAGCGCTAAATGAATCACAAGCAGAGCATCAACTAAAATCAGACCTTTATTGGCCCCTTGTGCTGCCACAACATGATTCAACAGTACTCTACTGTCTTCCTCAGGTGGTACAAGGGGATACCAGAGAAATGGGTTATAAAGGGGGTGTTTACTTAAAATTGGCCAATTGCACACACTCATTAAACAATGCTTAACTCTATACATTCCACATAGATCATTCTCATCCATATATACTCCTGGGGCTACAGAATTAAAACCAATGACACTAAAATCAACCAATTACAATTGGTTATAAAAATACAAAATAAAAACATATAAAATATCTAAATACATAAAATTCTATGCATACTCAGCATGATGTATTTTTACGCACAAAATGAGCAAAAATCAATCATCATAATCAGAAAAATTATTAATAAAATTATCAATAAAATTGTGATTCCAAGTAATCCTTTTTTTTAAAAAATACCTACAAAGGATGGGGATAATCTTAATTGGGGTTGCTACGCATGCCAAACACCAAAATGTTTATGTTGTCATTGGTTTTAATTCTGTAGCCCCAGGAGTATATATGGATGAGAATGATCTATGTGGAATGTATAGAGTTAAGCATTGTTCAATTAGTGTGTGCAATTGGCCAATTGTAAGTAAACACCCCCTTTATAACCCATTTCTCTGGTATCCCCTTGTACCACCTGAGGAAGAGAATAGAGTACTGTTGAAACATGTTGTGGCAGCACAAGGGGCCAATAAAGGTCTGACTTTAGTTGATACTCTGCTTGTGATTCATTTAGCGCTCCACAAGCCGATAAAAAAAAAATCTATTTTTCTCCTGTCTGTCTGATCCTGTGGCTGCCTCTGAGTTACTCTGTCTCCTCCTGTGCCTGTCTCTGTCTACTCCTGTACCTGTCTCTGTCTTCGCCTGTGTCTGTCTCCTCATGTGGCTGTATCTGTCTGTCTCTTATGACTGTGTCTGTCTTCTTCTGTGGCTGTCTCTGAGTGTATCTGTCTCCCCCTGTGCCTGTCTCTGTCTCCTCCTGTGCCTGTCTCTGTCTCCACCTGTGGCTGTCTCTGAGTGTCTTATTCTCCTCCTGTGTTTGTCTGTATGTGCTCCTGTGGCTGTCTCTGAGTGTCTCTGTCTCCTCCTGTGCCTGTCTGCCCCCTCCTGTGGCTGTCTCTGTCTCCTCATATGCCTGTGTTTGCCTCCATCTGTGCCTGTCTCTGAGTGCCTCTGTCCTCTGTCTCCTCCTGTGCCTGTCTCTGTCTCCTCCTGTGCCTGTCTCTCTCCCCCCTGCTCCACCTCCTACCCTGTGTGGCATTCAGCGTAGTGTGGCTGTCACATTGTGATCAGTCACATGAATCTGGCTCTGGCCAGTCATGTGATTGATCACATGACAGTGACATCACCACAGGTCCTCCATCCTCCTCAGGAGTCTGGCAAGTCCAGTCGGTGTGCCGCGATGTGTGCGGCCGTGAGATCCTAACTGCGGCTTTGCAGCGGGTTCTCCCAGGTGCAATTAGGATGTCGCGGGAACTTAATTGGGCGATGTGTGCGGCAGGCGGCTTTGAGTCCAGCGAGATTGTAACTCTGCCTCCAGTTGTGACTGGAGCGCATGCGTAGTCAATATCTTGAGGAACTCTTGCATGTGGGCAGTGTGGTAGATGTGGGACAACGGTGGCGGGGGTTAAGCTGGCGGTAGTGTGTGGCAGGCAACACTACCGCCAGTAGATGCCATATTGTTACACCCAATACTTGGGCATATGGGTCCACAGGACAGGACGTAGGCGGGGGCAGAAGTGACATATGTTACAACCGGATGGAAGTAGAAGCCATAAGCAATTATGTGTATAGTTGTGTAGAAAGATGTCAGCCCTGACCCTGAGGAGGAGGAGCTACACAGCTGGTAACGAGAGTGAGTAAGTTGAGAATGAAGTCCTTATAAATTGGGACAGCAGGACTGAGACTAATAATTGTGACTGCCGTTCTTAATCCAGGATGGCTGGGGAAGTAAAACAACAAGTTACAGAGAGCTTAAAAAAATTATAGAGACATGCTCAGAGTACCTCCTGAAAAGAATTGGGAAAGCCCTTCCCCAATGTTCCCCAAAGGAAAACTACATAGGTCTAGACCATTTATCTCAGGCAGATGGAGTGTGGTTGTGTAGATCATTGTGGAAGAGTTAGGATGTACCAGTATGGAGCATCTTGAAAATAATGTGTCCTGACTCCTGCACTCTGAGCAGAAAACCTTTCATTTTTATACTGATTCCGAAATGGTGGGTGTAATAATATGCTTTCAAGATTTTTTTTAGATTGTGGGTGTTTTCACATCTAAGGGCCCTTTCACATCAGCGATTTTCATTGATCGCGGCAGTTGCGGTGAAAAAACTGCAACTGCCGCGATTACCGCATAACGGCCGCACTTGCGGCAAGCCCCATACAATGTCTATGGGGCTTGCGGCAAGTGCTGTATCGGCAGGGGCGGCCACAAAAAAATGCGCTTTTTCCGCGGCTGCACCTGCCACAAGTGCTGAAACCGCACTTGCCACACCTGCCGCACACTTACCACAAGCCCCATAGACATTGTATGGGGCTTGCCACAAGTGAACCACAAGTGCGACCTTTATGCGGTAATCGCGGCAGTTGCGGTTTTTCTCACCGCAACTGCCGCGATCAGCGAAAACCGCTGATGTGAAAGCAGCCTAAGGTTGGTGTGCGTTTTGCTAAATTTGCGTATCTAGGTGTTTTTACCACTAAAAACGTATAAAAACGCTAGCGTTTTTGCCCCCATTGATTTCAATGGAAACACATGTACAAACGCATGCAAAACGCATGTGCGTTTTCAAAAAACGCACATGCGTTTTGCATGCGTTTTTACAAACATTTTTACATACATTTCCCTTGAAATCAATGGGGGCAAAAAAGTTAGCGTTTTTATGCGTTTTTAGCGGTAAAACCGCCTAGAAACGCAAATTTAGCAAAACGCACACCAACCTTAGATGTGGAACAGGCCGCATAAATTTTAACTTATAAAATATGTAGAGAGGACCCGTCGAAGCGGTACACGACCGCGAAACGGCAGGCCGTCGTCCTCCGTCCCCGCACCCCCTCCCTTGCTAATGTTCATATTTCATGGACTGAATTAAGAATAAACGATTGCAAGATCAACTAATGGTGAGTGCGGCTCTACTTTCTATACTATTAAAATATGTAGTTGTTTGCCATGGCAAAAATTGTACAGCATTTGTAGTGTGTTGTCAGATATAAACATTAGATTATGACAAATTTAGTTTTACTTCTATGACTGTTATATATCAACAACTATAAGGCTAGACACACACACAACTGAACAGATACCTGCAGCAGATGCTGAGAACAGATTCTTAACCTCAGATGGGAAACCATTATACAGATGTTCGCAGAATTCCATGAAATTCAGTTCAACATTATTACAAGCTCCCCTAGCAAGTTTCCATTATCGTTAATCTTTGCATAATAAAATCTCTGTGTGGTGTGAAAAAACACCTGCTACCTTGCAACATTGTGATGCAAAACACATTGAGATATGTCCTATTTAAATGTCCCTATGGCAAATAGCAATTGTCTCCAACAAAGGACAATCTCGAAATACATAAAACCTTCTTTCTTGACTTATGACGATAATGAGGTTCAGTATTTACCAGGGTATTGAATGTGGTATTTGGGGAATTGTTAACCGATCATCATCAAATCTAAAAGAATTTGTAAATGATTCGCTTCTGTTACCTGCAAATCATCTTCCTTACTACAGGCTGAATGGAAAACGCATTTTTCAATGCAACTTTGCTTCCAAATGCGTGAATACCGCAGTGTCATTACTAGTTTTAAAAGCTCTATGTAGTTTTAGATTTGCCAAGTTTTCCTGAAAACAAAAATGCTGATCAAACAAACGTTTGTATGCACAGATTAAAAAAAATGTTACTAAAAATCCTTATTTTGCAAAACACTGAAGTGTTCAATATGTAACATAACTAGTGATGAGCAAGCACTAAAATGATCGAATGCTCGGAACTCGAATTCAGCTGGTCGGATGATTGGACGGGCTTGACTGGAGTAACAAGTAATAATGGAAGTTAAAGGGAACCTGTCAGGTCATTTATGCCCCCAAACCTATCACTACCTGTCCCTGCAGCTTCCTACTACATCCCTAACCATCCTTGTCTGACCTAAATGTGTAGTATAAATGTAGAAAAAGCGCTATTTATAATTTACATTTTCCCCTTTTCTGAGGGTGTTCCTAAACGTGTGGGTGACAGATAGGTGGTCTCTCTGCGTCCATTATCCCCCTTTGTTATGTAATATCATGCCTGGGAGGGCGTGATAATTAATTCTGAAGTGCTGTCCCGAGTTTAAAATTCAGTGGGCGGTTCCTTCTTGGTATGACACACGGGTGTGCATCATTTCTGGTCCTGTGCATTGTGTGGGATTATTGGTTTACGGGCTGGCTTTGGAATGCACAGTGCACATTCTCTGGAGCCAGCCACTATCTACTATATAATTGCCGTAGGCACTTCTGTGTCGGACCCCGAAAAAGACTGGCTTTGTCACTCTGTGACGTCACCACGTGCGAGCAATGGCCGCGAAGCGGCCATTGCGAGTCGGTAGCAGAAAATCGACCAGAGGCTCAGCCACAAAGTTAGCGATTTACCGCTCATGTAGCGTGAGCAATGGCCGCGAGGCCATTGCGAGTCGCTGGCCAAGTTAGCGATTTACCACTCATGTAGCGCGAGCAATGGCCGCGAGGCCATTGCGAGTCGCTGCCTGAGCCGCCGCACCTGCCGCAAGTTCCCCTATACTTTCTATGGGGATTACCGCAACCGCGCTGCAAGTGTAACCGCAGTCAGCCGCGTTTTTTTTCGCGGCCGCACCTGCCGCAAGTGCAAAACCGCATTTGCCGCACCTGCCGCAAGTCCCCCTATACTTTCTATGGGGATTACCGCAACCGCGCCGCAAGTGTAACGGTTATGCGGCAAACGCGGCAGATGCGGTTACACTTGCGGCGCGGTTGCGGTAATCTCCATAGAAAGTATAGGGGGACTTGCGGCAGGTGCGGCAAGTGCGGTTTTGCACTTGCGGCAAGTGCGGCCGCGAAAATCTTAAAAAAAAATTAAAAATATTCTAGACACCCGATGCTATTATTGCTATTAATAATGCTATTAATGCTATTAATTATGCTATTAATGCTATTAATTATGCTATTAATGCTATTAATGCTAATATTAATGCTATTAATGGTAATATTAATGCTATTAATGCTATTACTGCTAATAATAATTCTATAAATGCTACTAATTATGCTATTAATGCTAATATTAATGCTAATAATGCTAATAATAATGCTATTAATGATATTATTAATACTATTAAGGCTAATAATCATGCTATTAATGCTATTAATAATGCTATTAATGCTATTATTAATGCTAATACTGCTATTAATAATGCTATTAGTGCTAATAATAATGCTATTAATGCTAATAATTATGCTATTAATGGTAATATTAATGCTAATAATGCTAATAATAATGCTAATAATGCTATTATTAATGCTATTAAGGCTAATAATCATGCTATTCATGCTATTAATAATGCTATTAATGTTATTAATGCTAATATTAATGCTATTAATTCTATTATTAATGCTATTAATTATGCTATTAATGCTATTAATTATGCTATTAATGCTATTAATGCTAATATTAATGCTATTAATGGTAATATTAATGCTATTAATGCTATTACTGCTAATAATAATTCTATAAATGCTACTAATTATGCTATTAATGCTAATATTAATGCTAATAATGCTAATAATAATGCTATTAATGATATTATTAATACTATTAAGGCTAATAATCATGCTATTAATGCTATTAATAATGCTATTAATGCTATTATTAATGCTAATACTGCTATTAATAATGCTATTAGTGCTAATAATAATGCTATTAATGCTAATAATTATGCCAGTAGCCTCCCTGGCGGTCTGTTTAGGTCTTGAATTTTTTGCTAAAAGCGGGCTACCCGCGTTCGCGGCAGATGCGGTTAAAAAACCGCATCTGCCGCACTTGCCGCATAGCTGCCGCACTTGCGCCACACTTGCGGCGCGGTTGCGGCGCGGTTGCGGTAATCTGCATAGGAACCAACCACCTCGGATGACCCTCATACACTGTTAATATGTGCCCCTGCAGCCTAGTAAACCATTAGCAGCACTGTTTTAGTGTGAAAAGTGGCTGCAGTAGAAGTGAGATAATGATTTTATACACTTACATGCCTGCGTACTTGAGGGCGTCTCCCTGTGTGTGCTGGCACTTGTGGGCTGTGCTCATCATGTCTGCTCTCCCCCTCCCTTATGCACGCCCCCTCTCAGCCTGCTATACTGTGTGAGGCTGATTGCGTCATAAAGGGGCGGGGCTACCGGGATACCGCGATTTAGCCCCGCCCCTTTATGACGAGATCAGCCTCACATCACTATAGCAGGCTGAGAGGGGGCGTGCATAAGGGAGGGGGAGAGCAGACATGATGAGCACAGCCCACAAGTGCCAGCACACACAGGGAGACGCCCTCAAGTACGCAGGCATGTAAGTGTATAAAATCATTATCTCACTTCTACTGCAGCCACTTTTCACACTAAAACAGTGCTGCTAATGGTTTACTAGGCTGCAGGGGCACATATTAACAGTGTATGAGGGTCATCCGAGGTGGTTGGTTCCTATGCAGATTACCGCAACCGCGCCGCAAGTGCGGCGCAAGTGCGGCAAGTGCGGAAGATGCGGTTTTCTCACCGCATCTGCCGCGAACGCGGGTAAGCCCGAGCCTGACTCGGGGTTAACGCTTCTGGTAGTGAATGTTAACCCCGAGTCAGGCTCGGGAATAACGCTAGGAAGGTTAATGGTAATATTAATGCTAATAATGCTAATAATAATGCTAATAATGCTATTATTAATGCTATTAAGGCTAATAATCATGCTATTCATGCTATTAATAATGCTACTAATGTTATTAATGCTAATATTAATGCTATTAATTCTATTATTAATGCTATTAATGCTATTAATAATGCTATTAATGCTAATAATAATGCTATTACTGATAATAATAATGCTATTAATGCTAATAATTATGCTATTAATGCTAATATTAATGCTAATAATGCTAATAATAATCCTATTAATGCTATTAATAATGCTATTAAGGCTAATAATCATGCTATTTATGCTATTCAAAATGCTCTTAATGCTAATAATATTGCTATTAATGCTCTTTATGCTAATACTAATGCTATTAATGCGATTATTTATGCTATTAATTCTATTATTTATGCTATTAATGCTATTAATAATGCTATTAATGTTATTAATATTGTTATTAATGCTATTAATGCTAATATTAATGCTATTAATGCTATTAAGGCTAATAATCATGCTATTAATGCTATTAATAATGCTATTAATGCTATTTTTAATTCTATTAATGCTATTAATAATGTTATTAATGCTAATAATGCTATTACTCCTCATATTAATGCTATTAATGCTATTATTAATGCTATTTATGGTAATAATGCTATTAATACTAATAATAATACTATTATTAGTACTATTATTGCTATTAATAATGCTATTAATGCTAATAATAATGCTGTTAATGCTAATAATTATGCTATTAATGGTAATAATAATGCTATTAATGCAAATAATATTGCTATTAATGCTATTATTAATGCTATTAATGCTAATACTAATGCTATTAATGCTATTATTTATGCTATTAATGCTATCATTTATGCTATTAATGCTATTATTAATGCTATTAATGCACATACTAATGCTATTAATGCTATTCATAATGCTATTACTCCTATTAATACTGCTCTTAATGCTATTAATACTGCTATTAATGCTATTAATACTGTTATTAATGCTCATAATACTGCTAATAATGCTATTAATACTGCTATTACTGCTAATAATAATGCTATTGCTAATATTATTGCTATTGATGATGCGATTATTATTTAAAAATCTTTAAAAAAACAATAAACATATTCTAGACACCCAATGCATTTGTATCAGGCTAACAGCTATAACTACTATAATCAAATTAATGCACGTTCTAGAATCCCGATGCATTTGCATCGGGCTCACAGCTAGTAACTAATAATCCCTCACACTGCACAGGACCAGAAATGATGTGTGCCTACTCATCATACCAGAAGGGAACCGCCCACCGAATATAAAACTCAGGACTGCGCTTAATAATTAATTTTCACGCCCACCGGAGCATGATACCATGTAGTGAGGGGGAAAATGAACCCGGAGAGACTGCCCACCCATCACCCACAAGTCGCCCACATGTTCAGGAGTGCCCTCAGAATGGGGGAAAGTGTAAGTGAGGCTAGGGTCAAACTATTGCCAAGCATCCGCCAAAAGGATTCATTTTTTTCATCTAAAAATGTTTGTAAATGAATGGGTTAATGCACCCATTGACTCCAATATAAAAAACACATGGCCAAATTGGTATGAGTTTGGAACTATGCGTTTTTTTTAGCGCACATCATAACACGGCCTTCAGCGTTTTTTGGCCCGTTTTGGGAAACGTGACTGTGCCGGATGCGTCAATTTATCATTGTCTATGACAAACACATCCGTTAACGCATAGCACATACATGTACCATGTGTTAATGCATCCGTTAATATATGCTACAAAAATCCATACACATGTCATGTGAACACCAGGAAAAAAAACTCATTATTTTAATGCATCCTTTTAGCGGATGGCACAACTCGAGTGTTACCCTAGCCTTAAAAATAGAATTATTCTTACCGTTAATTCGGTTTCTAGGAAACCTTCCACGACAGCATAGGAGGTAGCCTCGCCACGCCCTAATGGGGACAGGAACACAAGAGAGGTTAAAAGGCCCCTCCCACCTCCCATTAGCCAGTGTCTTACAACGAACCCATAACGCATAAGAAACAAGCATAAAATCCATAAACCAGGAAATTAGGGAGGGAAATAAGTGCTGTCGTGGAAGGTTTCCTAGAAACCGAATTAACGGTAAGAATAATTCTATTTTCTCTAGTCACCTTCCACGACAGCATAGGAGGAATGCCCACGAATCCTTAGCTAGGGAGGGACAACAGCTTGCAGGACCTTCCGCCCAAAGGCCAAGTCCCTGCCAGCCATCACATCCAAACGATAGTGCTTGGTGAAGGTATGTAGCGAAGACCACGTAGCCGCCTTACAGAGCTGCTCCGGAGAAGCCCCAGCACGCTCAGCCCAGGAGACCGAAGTGGCCCGGGTAGAATGGGCCGTAAAACCCGTAGGCGCCGAGAGGCCTTGACCGAGATATGCATCCGTGATAGCCCTCTTTATCCAATTGGCGATAGTGCCTTTAGCCACCTTCCGGCCCTTGCTGCGACCAAAATGCTGAATGAATAAATTCTGGTCAATACGCCAGGGAGCCGTGACCTCTAGGTAGTGCAGCACCAGGCGACGGACATCCAGCGAGTGGAATTCCACCTCCTTCGTAGATCTAGGATGTTGACAGAAGGATGGTAGAACGATGGACTGAGATCGATGAAACTCCGACACCACTTTCGGCAGAAACGATGGATCCAACTGAAAAACAATGCTGTCATCCCGCACCGTCAAATAGGGCTCACGGATGGACAAGGCCTGAAGTTCACCAATTCTCCTTGCTGAAGTAATAGCCACCAGGAAAGCGAGCTTATGAGACAAGGACCTCATGGAGCAATCCGTCAGGGGCTCATAAGGAGAACGAGTCAGGCCCGTCAGCACAATATTCAGATCCCAGGAGGGGAAGACACTCCTCCGACAGGGACACCGTCTGGAAGCCGCCACCATGAAATGTTTGACCCAACGATGATCAGCCAGTCTCACATCAAACACAGAACTCAAGGCAGCCACCTGGACTTTAAGGGTGCTAGGTTTAAGACCCAGATCCAACCCTTGCTGTAAGAAGTCCAAAATATGAGAAACATTTGGAGCAAAGGGATCCGGAACCCGGGCCCCACACCAGGAGGAGAACTTCTTCCAAATCTTATTGTAGATGGAATTAGTGACTGGCTTACGGCAATCCTGCAAGGTTGCGATAACTTTCTCGGAAAGGCCCTGGGCCTTCAGCACTCGGGCCTCAGAAGCCAGGCAGCCAAGCTGAGACGCTGCGGAGCTGGATGGAAGAACGGACCCTGTGAGAGGAGGCTTGGGTCCTCCCCCAGATACACAGGACCGTCCACCCGGAGAGACCTGATCAGGTTGAACCAGCTTCTCTTTGGCCAGACCGGGGCAATTAGGATAGTCGGGACCTGCTCGTCCCTGATCTTCCGCAGAACCCTGGCTAGCAGAGGGAGCGGAGGGAACGCGTAGGCTAGATGAAACGCCCAAGCGTGGGAGAAGGCATCCACCCCAACTGCTCCGTCCCTGGGGTTGAGGGAGAAGAATGTTCCCACTTTGCAATTGAGCCTGGAGGCGAATAAATCCACCTCTGGAGCTCCCCAGCGCACCACCAGGCTGCAAAAAACCGCCTGGTCTAGGCTCCACTCCCCTGGATGGAGATCTCTGCGGCTTAAATAATCCACCTGAGAGTTCAAGTCTCCCTTGAGATGGACCGCCGAGAGAGACAGGAGAGACCTCTCGGCCCAGAGGAAGATGCGGCTGGAGATCACCTTTAGGTCGCGAAACCGGGTGCTGCCCTGATGACGAAGATGGGCCACAGTGGTCACATTGTCCGAATACACCAACACATGTGACCCCCGGACCAAATCTTGTGCCGCCAGAAGAGCTTCCTCTACCGCTTTGAGTTCGCGGAAGTTGGAGGAGCGAGAGCTTATCTGAGGACCCCAGATACCTTGAAACGGGGACCCCGATACCACCGCCCCCCAGCCCCGCTGGCTGGCATCCGTCGTCACCGTAACCAGAGGAGTCCGAGACCAAGAGACTCCATTGGCCAGATTCGCCGGGGCCAACCACCACCTGAGGGAGGATACCACCCTCCCCGACAAGCAAACTCTCTTGTTGAGGGAGGAGGGGAGGTGATTCCAATGCCCCAGAATGTGGTCCTGAAGGCACCTGGAATGTGCCTGGGCCCACATTACTGAAGGGATGCAAGCCGTCATAGACCCCAGGACTGACATGGCTTCCCGGAGCGTGGGGGACCATTGAGCTCTCAGGGAAGAGATACGTGACACAAGGGACGTTTTGTGATCTTCCGGCAAAAAAGTCACCTGTTTGAGTCCAGAAGCACCCCTAGGAATCTCCTGACCGAGGAGGGGATAAGTTGAGACTTCAACAGGTTGGGGAGCCACCCCAATGACCGAAGAATGCCCAACACCCTGTCCACGTCCGACCGGAGGATCTCCTCTGAAGGCGCGATCAGAAGAAGATCGTCCAAGTATGGAATCAGACAGATGTCCTGTAACCTGAGGAAGGCCACCACCTCCCCCATGATTTTCGTAAAAATCCGGGGAGCAGAGGAGATGCCGAAAGGCAAAACGTCGAACTGGAAGTGGTGGATCTCCCCCCGGCAAGACACCGCAAACCGCAGGTATTTCCTGTGCCGAGGATGAATCGGCACATGAAAATACGCGTCCTTCAAATCTATTGTGGCCGTCTGGAAGTGGGGCCCTATCAAGGGGATCACTGACCTGACCGATTCCATTTTGAATCTGCGGTAGCGGACATATTGGTTGAGCTGCCCCTTCCCCCCACGCAGGGTCCCAGGCAGGCTTGCAGTAGCAGCAGAGGCGCGCCCTGCACGCTGTCCCTCCGGATTCCGACCGCCGGAACCGGAAGCGCCACTCCCCCGGGGAAGCACGTGACCCGGAAGTGACGCGCGTGACGTCACATCCGGCCGGCGCGACAGCGCACGCGCAGGGGGAAGCCGGCGGGTCAGGGAGCACCGAGAGGCCGCCGGCGGTGCGCCCAAGGCCCGCATCACCTCCAAGGAGGATCCGGAGGACCAGGGCACGGTCCTACCGCAAAAAACGCGCGGTAGGAGCAGCCGGAGGAGGAGACCGTAGCCCCGACCAACGCTGCCCGGCTAAAACATCAGGTATGCTGCAGTCGCCGACCCCACAGCACAGGGAAACCTCTCCATGCCCCATGGGGACAGGAAAAACACTGGCTAATGGGAGGTGGGAGGGGCCTTTTAACCTCTCTTGTGTTCCTGTCCCCATTAGGGCGTGGAGAGGCTACCTCCTATGCTGTCGTGGAAGGTGACTAGAGAAAACAGCATTTTTTTTAACAGTTATTCTTCACATTTAGCTCAGAGGAATGATTAGGGATGTAGCAGGAAGCTGTAGGGATAGGTCATGGTAGGTTTGGGGGCATAAATGATCTGGTAAGTTCCCTTTAATGGCAAACTTGAGCATTTTTTTGGAGGACACACTAAAGAGGGCAAGGGGCCCTAAAATTGATATAAGGCCAGGGTCACACTTGCGTCATGCATAACTGGATCCATTTTTGACATGTGGAAATGTGTAACACACCCATAGACTCCAATGCAAAAAATGAATGCGTTAACACATGCGTCATCGGTAGCGTTAACGTTAGGTACATAAATGTACCTAGCGTTAACGCAAATGTTAACTGAGGGAAAAATGAAATGAAAATGGCAACTTAAAGAACTGGATCCATTAATGCATCCAGTAAACAGATACAACCTCTCAAGTGTGACCTTAGCCTAATGGATGGAAACATAGCATGGCAACAGCATAGACTAGATGCATGGCCACATCTCTGACTGCCAGGTCGCTGCTAGGAACAATGTTTTCAGAGTATTACAGTATTTACAAATTGACAATAAAACATACAAAACTGTTGGATGTGATTTCCGCACTGTCTCCAGTCCTAAATATTTCCTATATGATTAATAACTCAAGTTTGGAAAAATAATAAGGATGTTTAATAACAGGAAAATAAGAGAATTCAACTAACAATATAATAATAAAGATAACAATAAAACCTATCTTCAAAGTCCTCTAATTAGAGAACATACAAATGCATCTATATATTAATAGTCAAGAAAGAGAGCGATAGAGAGAGAGAGATAGAGAGAGAGAGAGAGAGAGAGAGAGAGAGAAAAGTTACATGGAAGATATGAATGAGATATGGGAGTGATACTCAAGACCAGGTGTTGATGGTCCTATTCCATGTCCAAGGTAGAAAGAGAAAGAGTGTCTTGATTCCACCTCCATTTATAGTACAGATTTCACATCCACACCCACATACAACCCACGACTCCACCCTTCTGCAGTGTCTTCTGTGGCAAGTATACCAGATCATCCTCCAGTAATATGAACCTCATCATGGGTCACAGTGGTAATCACTTGCCTGCGGATGGCGTCCTTGTATTAGAAAAGAAAGTCCTGTATAAGATTGGTTTACCACCATTTTGGCTGGCTCCAAGATGTCCATCTGAAAAACAATTGGTTTATCACAAGCATTGTGTAGCAATATACATCTCCATAGGCCGGAGACAGGATGTCTACCTGAGGAGCAATGGTCAATACTCCAAACCCACAAAGGCTGTATTCATGTGTAGATGACACTAGGTGACAAACTGCGTCTGCATTCAAGATCAACACAAAGGATGTGTATTCCTGTATCGTCCAGGAGGCTGCAGGGCCAATGTTACATGATCGATCTCCTTGATAGAGCCCTGGAAATATTCAGCTCTCATAAAATCCAATATGGAGTTCAGCAAAGCTTACATTGTCTATGTTGGCTTCCAACAAAAACCAAAGATAAAATGGATTTTACAGGAAAAAATGTTAAGAAACATTATTTGCTCTATAATGACTTGTATACAGTATAAGGCAAAATTAAAAAAGAGGGGGAAAATAAAGACAAGAAAAAAGTGCAGCCTGCATGATTTCTAGCGCAGGCTGCAGATCCAGAGCTGGTAATCGGATTGCATGTAGAGCAATCCAGTTACCATAATGGGCTCCTATGGGGAGCGGTTCCTGATCCGGTTTTGAGCTTTTTTACAGCTCAAAGCCGGATCAGGTTTACAAAATCCTGCCGCATGTGTGACCCCAGCCTTAATTTGAAATGCGCATTGCATGCAGTAAGGATTAGGGAAGTAGACATCCTGCTGTTGGTGCATACAATGGCCAAGGTTGTGGGTCAGATGATGCTGTGTTTGCTGCAGGAGCATATAAAATAGGCCTGTTGCACATCTAATACTGGGTTGCGTTTGCCTTCAATTGCGTTTCTATGTGTTTTTACCACTAAAAACACATGCGTTTTTGGCCCCATAGGGTTTAATGGAAATGTATGCAAAAACGCATGTCATTTTCTGCAAACGTAAAAATGCATGCGTTTTTGCATTTGCTGAAAATGACATGCGTTTTTGCATGCGTTTCCATGAAACCCTATGGGGCCAAAAGCACATGCGTTTTTAGCGGTAAAAACGCATTGGCTGGGGTCACACATACCAATCCGCTTTTTTGAGGCTTTTGAAAAACGGATCCATTAAATTTAGGGTGCCAATAGTGTCTCCTGAGCTCCTTCCTGTTTTTTGGACTTAGGGTCCTTTCATATCAGCGTTTTTCGCTGATTGTGGCAGTTGCAGTGAAAAAAACGCAACTGCCGCGATTACCGCATAATGGCCGCGATCGCGGCACACTTGCGGCAAGCCCTATACAATGTCTATGGGGCTTGCGGTAAGTGTGCGGCAGGTGCAGCAAGTGTGGTTTCAGCACTTGCCGCACCTGCCGCAAGCCCCATAGACATTGTATGGGGCTTAGCGCAAGTGAACCGCAAGTGCGGCCGTTATGCGGTAATCGCGGCAGTTGCGTTTTGTCACCGCAACTGCCATGATCAGCGCAAAACGCTGATGTGAAAGCAGCCTCAGTCATTTTTTCATCAAAAACGCATATGCATTAACGCATGGTGCCTATATGTACCATGCGTTAATGCGTGCGGTTCTCAAAGGGCCCCTTTGTTAAAAAAAACATGCTTTCTTTACTGCACCCAAAAACGCTGCTAGCAGCATTTTTTTGGATGCTGAACAAAAACGCATGCGTTAACGCATATGTGTTTTTGGACTTAGAAAAAAAATGACAAAAACTGATCCAAGGCAAAAACGGATGCCATGTGTGACCCTGGCCTTAGAAACGCAAATAAAGGCAAACGCAACCCAGCATTAGATGTGAAAAGGGCCATACACCCATCTACAAGATGGAGTTTCCTGCCCCACTTTGCAATGGGGTGCTGGACACTACTCTTTAAGCCACAAGAATGTGAACAGGCGGTTGACTCGATGGCAGATAATGCTTCCAGTATGTTTCCGAGCACCAACCTGTCTTTCCCATGGTCCAGTCCTTAACCCCTTTACCACCCGGTGATTTTCCATTTTTCATTTTTCCCTCCCCTTCTTCCAAGAGCTATAATTTTTTTTATTTTTCCATAAAAAGAGCTATATGAGGGCTAGTTTTTTGTGTGACAAGTTCTACTTTCAGATGAAATCATTTATTTTACCGTATAGTGTACAGAAAAATGGGGAAAAAATGCAAGTGCAGTGAAATTGCAAAAATAAGTGCAATTACTCTTTCAGTTTTTATTCACCATGTTCACTATATGGTAAAACTGATGTGTCGGTATGATGCCTCAGGTCGGTATGAGTTCGTAGATACCAAACATGTATACTTTTACTGTTATCTAAGTGGTGAAAAAAATTCTGAAGTTTTTAAAGAAAAAGTTTTTAAAGAGGACCTGTCACCAAACCAGGCATGGTGATCAAATTACAGCACTGGATACAGCATGTCTCCAGCATGCAGGCAAGGGGTCACCCAGCACTTGAGTAGCCCTGTACCCCGAGATAATACAATTAGAAAACTTACATGCTCCAGCTACTAAGGAGGTGGCTAGGGGCTGCAGCCAAGGGCAGATTCACACCCCCTGCATGTTTAATCTGCCCACCGCTGCCAATCATTGTCTCCCTGTCTGCAGCATTTAAACAGAGTTTTTTTTTTCTCTCTCCCAGAAAGTCCGTTAGGCCCGCCCCCTGAGGGGCGGGGCTAAACGGTAGAGAAAAAAAACCTTTGTTTAAATGCTGCAGACAAGGAGAGAATGATTGGCAGCGGTGGGCAGATTAAACATGCAGGGGGTGTGAATCTGCCCTTCGGCTCCAGCCTCTAGCCACCTCCTAGTGGCTGTAGCATGTAAGTTTTCTAAGTGTATTATCTCGGGGTACAGGGCTACTCAAAATTGCGCTTTTGTCATCATTTTCCACGAACTGTAGCGTTTTCATTTTTCGGGATCTGGGGCTATATGATGGCTTAATTTTTGTGGCTTGAGATTATGCTTCAAATGGCTCCATTTTTGAGTAGATGCACTGATTTAATTGCGCGTTATTGCATTTTATAGCAATATTGTGGGGACCAAAAAACTTAATTTTGGAGTTTGGACTTTTTTATTCCGTTATGCAATTTACCGATCTGACTGAGTTTATATTTTGATAGATTGGGCATTTCTGAACACAACAATACTATCTTAAAAAAAAATTTGATAGTTTTATTTTGAATGGGGCAAAAAGGGGGGTGAATTGAACTTTTGTGTTTTTTTTCGTATTTTTAAAAACATTTTTTATTTTATCTTTATTTTACACTGACCATTAGATGGCAAGAGTGCTGCACAGCCTGATTGCTTTTCCTATGTACTGATGAGCTGCAGCACTTCAGTACATAGCACAAATGATCACTGTCTGTGGATGCTGGCCCTCACTAGCCATCCACAGGAAGTGATCCCAGAGAGCTTCCAGGGGTCATTGCAGGACCCTGAGCTCCACAGGTGACAGATCGAGATCCCGTTATCACTGCATGGGATCTCTAATCATGGCGGGGATCAGTACAATACCTGCCACGAGGCTTTGCATTGCATTGTCGGTCACTGACAGTGTGATCCACAGGGTTAACAGCACCGATCAGATCCCAGATCTGATCAGCACTGTTAGGCTGCCTTCAGATTTGCAGATGCCTCCGCAGCGTTTTGCGGAGGCATCTGCAAGCATCTACATGCAGACGGCAGCCCCTATGTTTATAATGGAGCGCACGGCGGTCTGCAGATGCTTGCAGACCACCATGCGCACCCATTCACTCCTATATGTGATTTGTGCGCAGGCATCCGCCTGCGTACAGATCACACACTCTCGTCCGCACCAGGGACGCGACATGTTGCGTCCCTGGTGCGGGCGAGAGTGTGTGATTTGTGCGCAGGCATCCGCCTGCGCACAGATCACATATAGGGGTGAATGGGTGCGCACGGCGGTCTGCAAGCATCTGCAGACCGCCGTGCGCTCCATTATAAACATAGGGGCTGCCGTCTGCATGCAGATGCTTGCAGATGCCTCCGCAAAACGCTGCGGAGGCATCTGCAAATCTGAAGGCAGCCTTACATACACATCTAAACTGATGATATCAGCTGAGATGTGTGGGGGATGATGTGAGCTCAGCGCGGAATCTCACATCAGAAGGGGAGAGCTGACACATGACATACCCTTTGAGGAGCTCTTTATATGTTTGTTTATTGATTCTGGCCTCTCATCTTAACATTTCAAGAGAGACATGAAAAGATTATGTGTAGTGATGATAAAAATATTTGAGCAGCAATGGTCAGAAGACAATGATGGAAAATGGCAATTAGTGTTTCAAAAGTTAGATGATGATGAGACACAGTGGCCAACAAGTGATTT